>PKMM01011738.1:426493-516583 GCA_002933915.1 Eutrema heterophyllum | reverse complement strand
ATATATATATCTATTTATATTTTTTTTTACACATACATCTATGAGTTATTTAAAAAAATTATAATTAATCATAAATATTGTATAATAACTAAAACTTTCTGACGACTATTTCTGATCACGTTATTCAACCACTACCCGACGACTATTTCCAATGATATTTCTGACTATTTGAAAAGTGTAAAATTTCCCACCACATTCGGCTAAAATCATTTTTCGACGATTTTGAGTAGTCGGAAATCGGGGTTTCCGACCATTTTCTGATGAAAATAGTGGTCGAAATCTGAAATATTTCTTGTAGTGTATTTTACTATTTTCTACTATTGAGATGTACAATCAGACAAATACATAGACTGTACATCACACATTTTAGAGACATGGAATGAGAAGACCCATCTTGTGTGACAAAAGTGGACAAACTTGACACATACCTTGGTACGTGTACGTGACCGTGAGGATGAAAAGTAGACATGCAAGTTTCCCAACTTGAGCTCGTCTTATTACTTAAAAGGTCCTTTCTCATGATGATATATTCCTTTTCTATTCACAGATGGATATTAATCTTTCAATCGGGTGGCCCAAAATTTGGTTTACTCGATTAGTGGAGAAGATTGCTTTCCGATTACGACCTTAGACCGAAAACTTGAGAGTTGGCTAAGTTCGAATATAATTGTTGAAGTTCATGGATCCCTAAAGTTCTCATCATCTCACGAATATGGATTCATATGTGTGTATCGATTGGGCAGATAATTTAAGTAAAAGATGACAAGCGTATACTCTAAACATTAGATATTTATATCTTATGTGCATACGTATAAATCAATTTTATATTAGTGAACTACGATATTATTGTGGTCTGATTTATGGTGTGTGATGTCTCGCGATTCACGACCACATAACTCAAGTTTAATAAGTCTACTAGGAGTATAACTATTTAACGAAAATGAATCAATAATAAGTTACTAACTTATAAGTTTCACGTTTGTTCTCTACGTTTTGTTTTTTGTTTTTTTTTTTTTTTTTGATAAACCCTATCGGCTATCAGGACAGCTCCGGTAGGAACACACTGAAATGTTATAATGTGGACTACAACATTCCGAAAGGCTACCACACTGCATATCCCGAGTTTGAATACCCACCCGACTACGAACCTAGATTTGGAAGTTTCACCCGCCCGCCCTACCACTCGCCCACCACCTTGCGGTTGTTCTCTACGTTTTCAAACTACATTTATGCACAATTGGGTGTATATAAATCTCCCAATAATATATGCATGCCTTTGTTTAGTTTTAATATGAGCGTTGACTGTCAGCAAGTAGGAATATATAACCCACTAAAATATACGTTTGACAAAAGATAAAACTATGTATAATGCATATTTAACTTAATTAATGCACATAAACCACTGAAAGTATAATTAATTAAATAATGATTTCTAAGACGGTCTTAGACAATATGTAAGCCATGTCCAAATATTTTATTAAACATATGTTTGATGTACTAATTTATATAAAAATTAGGAGTCCAATTAATATAAATATTCAACATTATTTCTATAATCATTTTAAAAAAAAACCGGTCCATGTTCAAATACAACACTTATACGTGCTAAAAGTCAATCTTGAATTGATTTTGTAAATTGTAAACAAGATTGTCCGTCGTTCGTTGACGGAACCAATCATTCTGCTCTTGTCTCCTGGAGTGAAAAAATCCAAGAATATTTAGACAATCTTTCAAAATAGGAAGAAGTTTTGGAAATACTTTATGATCTCGATCGTCTTTAATTATCCTCATGCAATTTCTTGACTTCACTATGCACATAGACAATATATATGTCATTGTTAAGATATCTATGGTTTATAGAAATGGTCACGGCATCTCAAGCTTTTTAGATATCCTATTCTAAAATAAAATTAGGTTCTTTTGTGTATAAATTTTCGTATCGATGATTTAAAAATAAATTATTTTAACTATAAATTACAATGATAATAATTTATTAAATTCAAAAATATAAGTTTATTAAAAATATTAACTTCTATCTAAACAAAACCATTCTTCTGCATTTTTAAGCAAAATCTTTAATTGAATTAACATACTTGATCTTCATCAAACAACATTCTTTTTTCGCAGTCAATGCACTTGAAAACCTAAAGTTTATTGGTGGATATTTAAAATCTCTTATCAATAACATCAACTCATTCGAATCAGACATGATATATTAACAAGGACAAGTTAATTGAAATTCAAAAGAAAAAGTAAGTCACTCTCTAGTCTCTGATATCTCTAAAGATATTTTTTAATGTTTTCAAAAGTCATTTCTTCGATTCACATTAAACGGGTTTTGACTAACACTACAAAAAACACGGTGTATAACGGTGTATAACGTCGGTCATTATTGAGCTTCATGTCATTAATAAACCGATTTAAACCAAATAGCGTCAGTTTTAAAACCGTCGTAATAAGGTACGGCGTTAAATATTCTAACTTCGCTTTACAAAGTGACGCTTACTTTAACGTCTGAATATTTGGGTCGGTTTAACAGAGTATACCGACAGTTTTTAAGTGACGTAAAGTTCAAATCACATATTTTTAAAGTCAGTTATACAACCGACGTAAGTTTCATTTATTATTTTTAACTATTTTATGCTAATTATATATATATATATAATATACACTCTAATTAACAAAAATTTCAAATGATAACTCAAATAAAAATTCAAATTAAGCACATGTTCTAAATCAAACAGTATCACTCGGCCAAGTGAAGAAACATAAAAAGAAACAGAGAGTACAATGTTAGCATAAAATTCGTATTTCGTTGACGTAATCTCCCTCGTCTTAGTTTCTTTTATTTTATGTACAATGTTAGCATAAAATTCGTATTTCACTGACGTAATCTCCCTCGTCTTAGTTTCTTTTATTTTATGTACAATGTTAGCATAAAATTCGTATTTCGCTGACGTAATCTCCCTCGTCTTAGTTTCTTTTATTTTATGTCTAATGTTAGCATAAAATTTGTATTTCGCTAACGTAATCTCCCTCGTCTTAGTTTCTTTTATTTTATGTACAATGTTAGCATAAAATTCGTATTTCGCTGACGTAATCTCCCTCGTCTTAGTTTCTTTTATTTTATGTACAATGTTAGCATAAAATTCGTATTTCGCTGACGTAATCTCCCTCGTCTTAGTTTCTTTTATTTTATGTACAATGTTAGTATAAAATTCGTATTTCGCTGACGTAATCTCCCTCGTCTTAGTTTCTTTTATTTTATGTACAATGTTAGCATAAAATAAAAAAAAACTACATATCAAACTTTTTTGGAAGTATGCCCTTTGCTCTTCATGAAGGTCTCTGTTACATATCTTAGTTATAGTAACATTATCTTTTGTATTGTTTTTAGGAAAATCGCTGAAGCATGAGGACCTGGAGAAATATTTTAAAGCTAAAGTTCCTAGCTTGAAAGAACCGAAGATTTGGTTTTTAAGATTTTAAGATTTGGTTTTTAAAAAAACAAAGCCCCCGTGTGAAAATCTTAAAATCTTAAAATCTTAAAAAACAAAAACAAACCAAAAAAAACAAACCAATATATCAGCCCGAGACTCTTTCTTAAAACCAAATCTTAAAATCTTAAAATCTTAAAAACCAAAAAAAACAAGGGTGTAAATGCAACATACAATGATTTAAATTACCCATGCAATAGTTCGTGGTTTTAATGGCCAGAATTTGAAAATCGATGATTTTTTAGACGATTTTCCCAATTTAATACTAGTCCATTTTAGACGATTTTCCCAATTTAATACTAGTCCATGGATTTGTTTTCCGGAGTGGCACAATACCACTTGGAATATTTTTATTAGCTTAGAAACAGTAAATTCCAGAATGAGAAGAGCCGAAGAGTGAACGAGTGGCTAAACCTTGGAGGATTTGCTTTTGTGAGATGAGGTAAAAACAAATTAAAAAGAAAGGAAAAAAAAAATTAAAAAAAATATTTTTGTAGATAGAGAAGGTGGAGAAAGCAATTTCTCAACTAAAACACGCACCTGAAACCTCTCAACAGTTTGGACGTCTTAAACATAAATCAATTTGCTCTCCCTTCTCTCTTAATCACGGTTCTTGATCCAGATTTTTAAGTCAGTTCCGGTGGCTTCCACAGCACCGGAACTGTGCTCAAATTAGATTTTTGGAATTTGTCTTTCTTTGTTTCATGAACCTTTGTTGTAGCCACGTTTTTCAAGCGTTTAAGAAGGTTTCGGCGTGGAGGCGTGTGGGAGCGTGTGGTGGTCGAGATTCTTGAGTGGTGGTGTTGGATGGATCTAGTACCTGAAGTTCTGCGTAGGTTCTTTTCTGGCAGTATCAGATCATGTTAAAAGAGTCAGATTCCTAGATCTTCTTTTTCTAATATCTGTTTTTAGTATCTCTCTTACGTTCTTCCCTATTGATGTCATATGTTTCCAATCTTTCAAAAACCAGTTAAAACCATCTCTCAATCGTTTGGGTCATTTCTGGTTTTTGTTAGGAAGGTCTTAGTCACGGTATTCTCATGGTCAGCATGGACCTAGGTGTTTTTGGACTGAAAAAGTTAAGTAAATCTGTCTTATCTTCTATTTTATTGTCAGGATTCGTTGGTCAGCCATATCTCTCGCTTCTTTTGCCGGTTCTTCGTATGTTTGGATTTGAGGTTTTCGGGTTTGTGGATTATGGTGTTGTTATTAGTGTTTTATTTATGCTTTTCTTATTTCAGGCTTTGTTTCCCGTGTATCATGCTTGGTTTCTGGGGAAATTTCTTTTTCCGCCGCCGACTTATATTGTATTGTATGTATTCCTCTTATGTTTAATATAATGGAAATGTTTCAGACGTTAAAAAAAAACACGCACCTGATTATGACAATATTACCCCTGAGCTATTGGGGTAATTACATATAATGGGCTTGTTGTTATCGTCATTGTACACGACCAAATAAAGAAAGCAAAACAAAATCTATTTATTTACTGGCAGAATCTATTTATCCAAGTTTTTTTGTATACAGGAGGCTTTTTTTATTGAGAAAATTGGGAAAAATGGTGTGTACAAGTTTTTAATTTGCCAAAATGGTGTTTTTTATATCCCTTCGTTAAATGGGTAATTTTTTACTTGAAAATTCTTTATTACCCTTCCAAAACACAATTATTTACGTTTCTATGCCATTGCCCCACTTTAATAAATAAAAATTAAAACAGAAAATTCATCTTCTTCGTTTCTCCTCGTTGCCTCTGTAAACGAAGAATACAAAAATCAAACCCTTCATTTATGTTTCAACTTTCCCTTTCAACAACTGTCATAAATATTGATCAAAGCTTTTTATCAATCCCCAAAATATGACAATTAACCTCACGCGTAACTTCGTCTTCTTCCTCTGCCATGAAAGCTTTTCTCTTTCTCCTCCTTGCTGTTGAAGACGAAATCGACGGCTGAACTGGGTTTACAAGAGGGATGACTCTCCCTCCTCCTCCTCCTCGCGTCTGTCTCTCTTCGGGAACGCGACAATCGAATCCCAAATCCTTACCTTGACCAACCAAACAACGCAATCGATTGGTAGAGCTTTATACATCAAAATCATTCGTACAAAAGACCCATTAACTTCCTCTGTTCTACCTTTCTCTACTTCATTGATCTTCACCATGGCTCCTTACAAAAACACGCTTCTTGGGCACGGAATCGTCATCCTCTTCGCACCTTCCACTGGAATCAACGGGACTAGCTCCGCTCAGCACTTGGGTCTCTTCAATTTGACTAAAATGGTAATTGATACTAAATAATTTATTTATTTAACATATGTTTTTTTTTAATTTGAGAAAATTTTTTATTTTCCCAGATAGTTTCGCGGGGATGCTCGTTGGATCCTCTCGTTTCTCTCGAGCTTGAGCTGAGCTCGCCGGCGGACCGTAGTCGCCACCGTGTCGTCCTCCTCTGCACTTGTTGTCCTCCTCTTCTCTCCTCCGCCATTACTGAGAAAAGCTTGCAAAGTTATTAGGTTTTGGTGTAGTGTAATTTGGGGATTTCAGAATTTAATGATTGGATTTGAAAATGTTTGATTCAGTATGCAAATTGGATTGGTACCCAAGTTTTCTGTGACGATTAGGTCTTTGCATCGGTAATTTGTCGAGTGTAGTTGTTGAATCGTAGTGATTCTTAGGTAGATTATAATTAGAACCCGAGTTCATCACCAAATCTGCAGAGGACAACTGGTACAAATGGTACAACTAAGATATATAGGACAACTGGTACAAATGGTAGAACTAAGACATATAGGACAACTGATACAAATGGTACAACTGAGACAACTTGAGTAATTGCTAATTGAGTATTTTTCTTATTCTATTTTCAGGAGACAATGAACATCAGCCACACAAACATTTTAATGGATTTCAAGAAATTTCATCTATGTTCCAATGGTTCAACTATTAGCAACTACTTTATTAAAAAAAAAAAAAAAATTTATATTCAACATATAAAGAAATCATCCACTTAATAACTCCAAACACATCTTAAACTATAATAAAACAATTAAAATATAGATAACATGAATTTATCATTTTCTTAATACATATTCTTCTGATCTCATCAAACATACTGATATCACTGTATTTTACCACTTCAAGTCTCATATTTTCTTTCGTTTTCCTTGTGTTTCGTATAGTTTCTATTAGGTATATATTGCATTTAGGTCCAAATCGAGTTACATTGCATTTAGGATGTCCTAGGTCGTTTTTGTGTTCTTTTTGGCTTGCTGGAGCCTTTCTCAGGTGTTCGGGACTGATTTGGATAAGCGTGGACGAAAGGAGACGAACGAAGTTCGAGGAGGAACCGCAAAGATCGAAGGAAGAACAAGAGGACCGGAATTTACACATGCGATCGGTTATTAACCGATCGATAAAAGCGATCCCACGACAAATATCAAGCTCGATCGGTTATAAACAGATGGCAAAAGTCGATGGCAGAAAAAATACACAGGCGATCGGTTATAACCGATCGCCATAACCAATCGGTTATAACCGATCGCCATAACCAATCAAGAGTGTCTGGCGGATTTTTAGCTTGACTTTGGGGTCCAACCTTTTTGTAATATATTCTACAATTATTGTGCTTTCTTACATACAACACACTGACAAAAAATATCATCACTCTGCCTCTTTTCACTGTTCTAGAACTGCTTCCTTCTCCTCTCTTGTTTTTGTATGAAAGATTCAAGATCCACACCATCTTAGTGAAGATTTTCTTACTTTTCTTCCATCAATCTTCTTATTTTTGCTATGTCTTGCTTTTGTTCGGTTTTGTTTTGTGTTTAACTATGTGTGAGTAGTTTTCTTATGGACTGTGGGAATGGTTGATTTAGAGGGATATATGAGAATCTCTTGATGTTTAGGACAAGATTACAAAAGTTCTCATGTTTAGAAGTGATCTTAAGGCTAGGATTGAAGTAGCTACTCAATCTCTAGATCATGGTCAGTTTGCCCTTGGAAGAGGTTTAGTAGGCTGTCTAAAACACTTCTAACATGTTCTTGACACTTAGCAAAGTGGAAACCGTGACTAAGGTTCATTTATTGGCTAAAAAGGGCTTTCGTTTCATGCTTATCGATAATTTGGTTGCAATTGGAAGATTAACTAATTCGAGTTATTAATAAAGGGTTTAGCATCACGGAAGTGAGTTAAGCTATTAGTTTGTGTCCCTTGCCATAGAACAAGCTCACTGAGTAACTAGAAACTTCATGAGAGAATCATCGAATACTCGAAATCGCATACCATATCCTACGGTCTATATTCTGTCTTCTTGAGTAAACCGAGTTTATTGTCTTATCTTCTTTGAACTTGTGTCTTTAAAACTAGCTTTGATCATTTTAAGTGTCATGTACTTTTCTCATTCTATGTTTCTTTATTTTACTTTTAGTTTTATCGTAATTAGTTCCTTAGACAAATACCCAAAAACGTTTAGCTTAGCTTAATTAGTTTCTTGTATTCTTACTGTGCTGTTCTTTCTCTCCGTGGATTCGATCCCTAAGTACTCAACGACAAACCGTTATGATTGCGGTAGTCTACACATTAGGGCAATTGATGTGTTGAAAAAACGACTAATCAATTTGGCACCGTTGCTGGGGAGATAGCAATAGCCATTAGGATTTGGATTCTATCTAAGTCTAAGTACTTTTTCTTTACTTTGTTACTAAACTACTCTGTTTTGTTTGCTCTGTTTTTGAAGGTGTATGCACACAAGAAGTCAAGGGCAAGAGAACTTGCAACCACTTGTGCTAGATATTCGAAGGCACGAAAGAGATAATCAAAGAGCAACCAGAGAACGTGCTGAGCATGTGAGGCGTTTAGGCATGGATGCTCAGCGAAATGATCCTCCTCACCTAGGAGAGAACCAACCGCCACCGCCACTAGACGAAGTCCAAGGAGTGGACTTAGACCCGAGGCAGCCAATCCACCCTCCTAGACAGCCACAAAGGATTGGTGCCTTCGATGAACCCACTACACAAGGGGTTCTAACTGGGATAAGGCCACCACCATTTGCGAACAACAACTTCAAGATTAAGTCTAGCCTCATAAACATGGTGCAAAACTCGAGATTCTTGGGCATGTCGTTAGAAAACCCGATCGAGCACATTGATCAATTCGATCGTCTTTGTGGGACGGTGAAGATAAATGGGGTCTCGGAGGATGTTGTTAAGTTGACTCTCTTCCCATTCTCTTTGGGAGACAAGGCTGCTTAGTGGGAGAAGAGTGTGGTTACCGCAACCATACCGACTTGGGAGGAGTGCAAGAAGCAGTTCTTTGCGAAATTTTTCTCGAGACAAAAGACGGCGAAATTGAGAAACGATATCACTATCTTCAAGCAAGGAAGCAACGAGTTGTTCTATGAGGCATGGGAAAGGCTGAAGGGGTACACAAGGGCCTGTCCTCACCACAGAGTATCCAAAGAAGCACTTTTGGGGATCCTACACCGAGGAGTTCTTGAGAAATACAAACTAGCCTTGAACACGGCGAGCAACATAAGTTTTGCTAGCCAAGACGTTATCAATGGGGAAATTCTAGTTGAGAATTTGGCGCAGAGTGACCAAGGCTACGGTGGTGATTATGACCGAACGGTGAGAGATGCAAAGTATGACGATCAAATGTTCAAAGACTTGAGTGATAAGTTAGACAAGGTTCTACTTGCGAACCAAAGATTGGTTAACTATGTGGGAGAGTATGGAGGCCACCGAGGGTACCAAGATGTAGTACAAGAGGAGAATGAAGAACTTCAAGACGAAGTGAATTACATTGGTAACCAAGGAGGGTACCGGGGAGGGTTCAATCAAAATTATCGGAATCATCCCAACTTGTCTTATAGAAGCAACAACGTGGAGAACCCCCAAGACCAGACCTATCCTCCTCAGAACCAGCAAGGATTCCAACCCAAAACATTCAACCAAGGAGGCTTCAAATCTAACCAAGGCGGATTTCAAGGAAACCAAGGAAATTTTCAAACAAATCAACCAAACCAAAGGAACTACAACTCAAACTACCAGCAGAGCTATCAACCGAGGCCAAGTGATATATCATGGTTTTTACCCATTTTAAGCCATGATATAAGTCCGTTTTATAGAGTCTTTCTACTATTTTGGAGTCTTTTAGAGTCTTTTACATGTTTTAGCACGTTTGGAGCATAATTGGAGATATTGGAGCTTTTTGGAGTATTTTGGAGCAAAACAGAAGCTTGTGTAGCTGAGTACCCGATTTAGAGTCTCAGTATCGATCGATACTACCCTAGTATCGGTCGATACTCATTGCAGCAAGACAGAAGTCGCGACTTTTATAAAGAGTTGAAGAATTGCAAAATTGCCCAGAAGACTTTAATAACTGCAATAAACCCCAAAACGTGTTTTAGGTTATTAATTAGGTTTTTGAGCCAGTTTTTAGTTGACAATGTTTTTGGATTAGACTTGATTTTGATTCTGAATTTTGTGAGAGAGCTTTCTGAGGGAGACAAGTCTGAGACTCTGTTCGTCCGAGAGAAGATTTCGAACCCTCTTGTTACTCTCCTTTTTATTATTTATTTGAGTATTATTTCAGTCATGTTTATTGTCTCAATTACCATGTCTGAGTAGTTCTCTTGTTAGGTTCAGGGTACTCATAAGGGTTTTCTCTGAATGTTAGGTTAATTAAATAATTAGGATTCACCATCTGAATTAGTTATTCGCCTAGGTTGTTCTCAAAGCTAATTCTAGACTGATCACCTAGAACTTAGATCTTAGGATAATTGGTTAGGCACGAGAGTGCGATTAATTACCTGACAGAACCTAGAGTGAGCAAAATAACTATTCGCAAAGAGATTTGGTTTAGTTGTTTTGTGAACAAATCAAACTTGAACTAAAAGCTGGTTTAGACTTTATGATTCGCAAAGAGATTTGGGATTCTAGGATTTAGACTTAGATAGTTTTCGCAACGAGAGTTGGTTAGCTATACTTTAGTGATTTGAGTTCAAGAACCGCGCTAAAACTGAAACTTGTTAGTTAGTTTATCTACATTTCATTGAATTCCTGAGAAATACCCTGAGCCTATCTTTCTTCCAATCGACTTACAACACATTTAATTTACGCACTGCTTTAATTTACATCTTTTTGGTTTAGCTTAACTCGAATCTAAACAATCTATTGCGTGAATTCTGGAGTTCTTGTGTTCGACCCCTACTTATACTACAACACTGCTTTAGTACTTTTTAGGGTATTAATTTGAGCATATCAAATTTGGCGCCGTTGCCGGGGACTCAATTTCGCCATTAGATTTTAGTGAAGAATTTTGACTAAATCGTCGAGTATCGATCGACACCCTAGTGGTATCGGTCGACACTCGTCGGGTTTTTTTTCTTTTCGGATACTTACGTTCTTGATCTTTCGTGTTTCAGGTGTATGCCTACTCGAGAAACCAGAAGAAACAAGAACACTCAGCTAGTTGATCTGTCAAACGAGCAGCTAGCACATTTGGAACGCACACTCAGAAAAGCAAAGAAGCCAGCAAAGATGAACAACAACCCAGTGGTTTTGATTCATGATGAAGCTGGTACTTTCATAGACCGAGAGGGTCAATTGTACAATGAGAGAGGGCAAAGACTTGATGGAGATGGGAACGTTATTGCCCCTCCAGCTGTTGTAAATGCTGAGAACGCTGCAGTTGAGCGTGGTAGAACAATTGGTGAATGCAACAGACCTGATCAGTTCTACGCAAACCGATCATCGATTCGTCCTCCTGCCTTTCAGAGGAATGACTTCGGGCTGAAGCCTGCATACTACACTCTTGTAGATCAGCACACTTTTCATGGTCTCTCTAATGAACACCCCATGGATCACATCGAGAAGTTCGAGGATTTGGTCTCTAGCATCAAATGCAATGGAGTGTCCTATGATTATTTGTTCTGTAAGCTTTTCCCATACTCTCTTGGTGGGGATGCTTCTTATTGGCTCAAGCAACTACCAGCTGGGTCATTGACTACATGGGATGAGACTAAGACTGCTTTCCTGAATAACTTCTATGACGATGCGAGATCAGAAGAGTTTAGGAATAAGATTTCCCAGTTTTCTCAGGGAATGACTGAGGCTTTCAAGGCTACTTGGGGGAGATTCAGATCATATCAGAGGGATTGTCCACATCATGGGTACACTATGGTTCAGTTGCTGAGTTTCTTTTTTAGAGGGATTGACTGGAGGTATCAAATGGCGCTGGACTCTGCGAGCAATGGTAATTTCTTTACCAAATATCTTGATGATGCTTACCAGCTGATTGAGAATTTTGCGTCTAGAAATAGCACAAAGAGTGCTGACATGGAGCGTAAGAAGCTGGCTGGTGGTATGGAAGGTTCACAGATTGCTGAGGTGCATGCGAAGCTGGATTCGTTGCATAATTTGTTGATGGGAAAGCAGCAAAAGGCTGTTCACTTTGCTGATGATGTTGAGGTTTTCAATGAGGATGAGGTAGAGGATGTTAACTACATTGGTGGTTCTGGTTTTCAAGGTCAGAAGAATCAATACAACAACCGAAATTTCAACAACAACTTTCAGCAAGGGAGATTCAAATCTGAGGGTAATCAAGGTGGTTCTGGATCGAATCAGTTTAACCAGAAACCTTTTCAGAGCAGTGGTTACACAAGGAACTATGGGAATTCATCTTATCAGCAAGTACCTGCTGAGAATTCTGAGAGCAAGATCGAGGCTATGCTTGAACAGTTAGTTCAAGGGCAGGATAAGATGACGGTGAGCTTCAATGGGAAGTTGGATGATCTTTACAGAACCTTGAATGGAAGGATTGAAGCGCTCAGTATGAGTCAAAAGAAGTTGGAAATTCAGGTTGCTCAAACTTCAAAAGCTGTGAAAAGGCAAGAGGGTGTTCTTCCAGGTAGAAGAGAGAACCCAAGGAGGGAGCACATCAATGCAATTACTCTGAGGAGTGGGAAAGAGGTGAATGCAGGAGTTAAGGATGCATCACCTGCAGAGATTTTCGTCGATCTCGACGATGAGGATTCTGAAATCCCGACGGTATCGATCGATACAACCCAGTGTCGATCGACACCAGTTAAAATCTTGCAACGGGACAACTCCAAAGCCCCAGTATCGATCGACATTCCTCAAGCATCGGTCGATACTGAGACTACGAGAGAGAAGACACCTGAGACTTCGAATGTAGTGCCTAAGGTTGTTTCAGAACGAGTCTATATACCGAGGATACCTTATCCTAGAGTTGTTGGGAAGACTAAGAAGGAAGTGGAAGACGCTAGATGCAAGCAGATCTTGGACAGGTTGATTGTCGAACTTCCTTTCCTCGATGCTATTAAGACTTCCCCAGCTTTCAGAAGATATGTCAAGAAGATGGTGTCTAGCAACATGAACCTTGAAGAAGGATGTGTGATCCTTACTCAGGAGTGCAGTGCAATCTTAACCAACATAATTCCGAAGAAACTTCCGGATCCAGGGAGCTTTGTGTTGGACTGTACGATATTCACCGAAAGGTTAGAGCGTTCTCTATGTGATCTTGGCTCAAGTGTGAACCTCATGCCGTATTCAGTTGCCAAGAGGATGGGTATGACTGATTTCACGCCCACCAGGATATCTTTGATACTTGCTGATTGCTCAGTGCGACTTCCAGAGGGGCTACTCGAAGATGTTCCTATTAAGATCGGGAATTGTTTGATCCCGACTGATTTCATTGTCTTGGAGTACGATGCTGAACCTAGAGACCCCCTTATCCTGAGTAGACCATTCCTCGCCACAGCTGGTGCATTGATTGATTGCAGGAATGGGAAGATAGCTCTTAACATAGGTGATTTGGTCATGACCTTTAACATGGATAAGATGATGAAGAGACCGACTATCGATGGGCAGACTTTCTTCGTAGATACTTTCACGGATATTGCTGAAGAGTACTTCTTGGAGATGCATCCCGAGGATCCGTTGGAGAGGGCTGATAGTTGCATAATTTAGCCCATTTTAGCATACATTTTAGTTAGCATTTTGTGACTTTTTGCATTCATTTCAAGGTTTTTGGTCTAGTTTGCATCCATTTTAGAGTTAGTGAGTCTTAGATTAGTTCTTGCATATGTTTGTGTGTTGTGGAGTCTTTTAGGTACCATTTGGAGCTTATGGAAGCATTGTGGAGCTTGGAGGAAGATCATGGGGCAAAAGGAACCAGTTTGGAGCAAGAGCTATGCCCAAAATCAAGGCAAATGCAGAGGCCATCCGACGTGCTTCAAAGATCGGCTCAGAAAAAGACCTTACACTCCGATTCAGACTTGGAGCCCTTGATGAAAATTGTAGGGAATTGAGTCATCTTTCCAACGGAGGTTTTTTCATCACGTTCTGTGCTTTGTTGAGGAAGTTATCGTCATTTCACTGAGCATACGTCCGTCTGGCGCGAAATGGACTCAGACAGAAGTCATTTCGGTATGGTGCATCGGGGTGATGCATACCGATGTGGACTCCCAGAAAACACACAGGAGAATCCTCGGGGAGCTGCATCGGTCAACTACACACCGATGTGAGCTCCTCATGAGCAAAACATAGAGTCCGTCCAAAGCGCTTCAAAGATCGACTCATATGAATGGTTTCCATTTGGATTTAGCTTCGGCGATCTTCATGAAAGTTGGAGATAATCGAGTTAGCTTTCGTTTGTCAGGTCATTCCAAGCAGTGGTTAAAGAGATATGACAAATTTAGTGAGAACATGTCCATCTGGCATCGATTTGGACTAATGACAGAAGTCACATCGGGGTGCTGCATCGGTCAACTGCACCCCGATGTGACTCCTGCGACCCACTTATGTATAAATGACTAAGAGACATAATTATGATGATATCTTGTTTTTAGTTGGAAGAAAAACACATTTCTTAGAGAGAGTTTGGAGATTTTGAAGAGATACTTTGTTTTTAATGCAAGTTCTTGTTTGTTTTCATCTATCTATCTATTTCTAATCATCTAACCATGAATCTAAACACCTCCTACATAGGATTTGTTGAGATTATCATGGTTTGTGAGTAGTTTCTTTAGAACTTTGGGTATGGTAGATTAGATGTTTTCTTGGTAAATCATGATGTTTAGGACTTAGTTTATGAAGAATCCTTACTTGTTAGGTGTGATTAATGCTAGATTAGCATTGACAAAGTTGATTTAGAACTTAAGGAATTTCACGCCCGGAAGGTGTTCGATGAAATTCCTCAACCAAACTTAGCAAGTGTTTTACATTCCTAGCCTATGGAAATGGATGTCTAGGGTGTTTAATGGCTATTTAGACTTGAGATTAATGCTTGTTGATCATTTAATTGCAAATGGAAGTTTGTTCTCAATTAATTGATTAGTGAAGTGATTATTGTCATGGAAGTGGATTAGTCTAAATTAGTGATCTAAGGCCTAAGGATTAGCATTGTTTGATTGTTTGAGTATCATGGCTTAGCTAGAGAATGTCCAAGTCGATTACCATTACCCGAAGTTCGTTTGCTTTATCTTGTTTAAATCGTTTTCGTTTCGTTTCGGTTCAAAACTTGGTAGTCTTTTAATTACCATTGTTATATGCTTGGTTATTTATTATCTTGTCTTTAAATTGATTATGATCATTAGAAAACTTTTATTCGATTAGCTTAGATTAAGAAGTGTCTCGTATTCTCTGTGTGTTGTTCTCGTGCCTCCTTGTGGATTCGATCCCTAAGTGCTACAATGACATACCATTAGATTGTGGTATTGTGCACAATGAGTTAATTGTGCGAACCGTAAAAAGTTCACTATCAAGGGCACTGGTTTGTTCAGCTGAATCTGAGGTGTTCTTGAGAGAAGAGGCTGTTGGTTACTCGAAGATTCTCGACACTGCACCATCAATGTCGATCGATACTCCCTTAGTATCGGTCGACACCCTACGGCCAGACAGGGAATTGGGCGAATGTTCCAAACAAGCTGCTAAGCTTGGGGATTGGAGCGAGGAGAGAGCTCTTAAGGTGGAACTCAAACCACTTCCAGCCAATCTGATGTATGTTTTTCTTGGTCCTAATTCCACATACCATGTGATTATTAATGCTTCTTTGAACAACGCAGAGGTTGCCTTACTGCTGAGCAAGCTGCGCATGTATCGCAAAGCTCTTGGCTATTCCCTTGATGACATTTCAGGTATATCATCGGATCTGTGCATGCATAGGATTCATCTTGAGGACGAGTCAAATGCTACAATTGAGCATCAAAGAAGGCTGAATCCAAATCTGAAAGAAGTGGTTAAGAAGGAGGTTATGAAGCTCTTGGATGCAGGGGTTATCTACCCCATCTCAGACAGTTCTTAGGTTAGTCTGGTGCACGTTGTTCCTAAGAAATGAGGGATAACTGTAGTGAAGAATGAGAAAGATGAGCTGGTTCCTACTAGGACTATCACTGGGCATCGAATGTGTATTGACTACAGGAAGTTGAACGCGGCCACAAGGAAAGATCACTTCCCACTGCCTTTCATTGATCAGATGTTAGAGAGGTTGGCTAGTCATCCCTACTACTGTTTTCTCGATGGGTATTCAGGCTTTTTCCAGATTCCGATTCATCCAGATGGTCAGGGGAAGACGACTTTTACATGTCCTTATGGCACATTCACATACAGGAAAATGCCATTTGGATTATGTAATGCTCCAGCTACTTTTCAGAGATGCATGATGTCTATCTTCACAGACATGATTGAGGATTTTATGGAGGTGTTCATGGATGATTTTTCAGTATATGGATCATCGTTCAAGGACTGTTTGGCTAACTTGTGCAAGGTGCTACAGAGGTGTGAGGAGAAACACTTGGTCCTTAATTGGGAAAAGTGTCACTTTATGGTTCAAGATGGCATCGTTCTTGGGCACAAGGTTTCTGAAGCTGGGATCGACGTCGATAAGGCTAAGATTCAGGTTATGACAGGTCTGCCACCACCGACTTCTGTGAAAGATATTAGGAGTTTTCTGGGTCATGCTGGGTTTTACAGGAGATTTATTAAGGATTTCTCCAAGGTAACCCGCCCACTCACCGCCCTGTTATGCAAGGAGACACGATTTGATTTCACACCAGAGTGTCTTGCGGCCTTTGAGGAGATTAAGAAGGAATTAGTGAGTGCTCCTATTGTGCAACCTCCATATTGGACTTTGCCTTTCGAGATTATGTGCGACGCCAGCGATTTTGCTGTAGGTTCTGTTCTGGGTCAGAGGAAGGATAAGAAGCTGCATGTCATCCACTACACCAGCAAAACATTGGACGATGCTCAGAGGAACTACAGCACGACAGAGAAAGAATTACTTGCGGTGGTTTTCTCTTTCGATAAATTTCGCCCTTATTTGATTGGGAGCAAAGTGATCGTTCACACATATCATGCTGCACTCAAGTATTTGATGCAGAACAAGGATCTCAAACCTCGTCTTTGTCGTTGGGTTCTTTTGCTCCAAGGGTTTGATATTGAGATAAAAGACAAGAGAGGAGTAGAGAATGGGGTTGCTGATCATCTCTCGAGGTTGAATTTCGATACAGATGTACCTATTGATGATCAATTACGGAGTCCATTTACTACGTGGAAACTGGTTTCCAGAGTGGCTTCACCGAAAATCAGCAATTCCCACGAATTGCAGGTTTCGGTATCGATCGATACCACCCTGGTGTCGGTCGATACCCGACGGTTTCTGAACCTGTTTAACCGTGGAACACCTTTGTGCTTATGAAGAGTATCTCGTTGCTGCAGCTGACTCCGATCTACCCTGGTATGCTCATATTGCCAACTTCCTCGCTGCAAATACAGAGCCAACGCACCTAAAGAAATATGCCAAGAAGAAATTTCTGCGAGACATAAGGCGATACTTTTGGGATGAGCCTTACCTGTATAAACATTGCTCTGATGGTATCTACAGGAGATGCATTGTTGAATCAGAGGTACCTGAAGTTTTATTTCACTGTCATGGTTCTGAGTATGCTGGACACTTTGCCACTTTCAAGACGGTGTCCAAAGTTCTTCAAGCAGGCTTCTGGTGGCCTACTATGTTTAAGGATGCTCATACCTTCATCTCGCAGTGTGATGTGTGTCAGAGGAGAGGGAAGATCAGTAAGAGGCATGAGATGCCATATAATTTCATCCTTGAGGTTGAGATTTTTGATTGTTGGGGTATCGATTTTATGGGACCTTTCCCTTCGTCATACAAGAACCAGTACATTCTAGTTGCAGTGGATTATATCTCTAAGTGGGTGGAGGCAATTGCTAGTCCAACCAACGACTCTTCGGTGGTTCTTAAGCTGTTTAAGACCATCATCTTTCCACGATTTGGCGTGCCTCGTATTGTTATCAGTGATGGTGGCAGTCATTTCATCAACAGGGTTTTTGAGAAGTTACTGAGGAAGCATGGTGTGAATCATCATGTGGCTACTCCTTATCACCCCCAGACCAGTGGGCAAGTCGAGGTCTCCAACAGGCAAATCAAGGAGATTCTAGTGGGAACTTCTAGGAAGGATTGGTCTACGAAGCTAGACGATGCGCTGTGGGCTTACAGGACTGCTTATAAGACACAATTGGGCACTACACCTTTTCATCTGCTGTATAGGAAAGCGTGTCACCTTCATGTGGAGATCGAGCATAAGGCAGCATGGGCTACTAAGTTGCTGAATTTTGACATCAAGCCTGCTGCTGAGAAGCGATTGATCCAGGTGAACGAGCTGGATGAGATTAGGCATCATGCTTATGAGAACTCGAGGCTGTACAAGGAGAGGACTAAGGCGTACCACGACAGGAAAATCCTCGACCAAATTTTCAAACCCAATGATCAGGTACTTCTGTATAACTCTCGTTTGCATTTGTTTCCTGGTAAATTGCGTTCTCGTTGGTCAGGTCCCTTCACTGTCAAGGAGGTTATACCACATGGCGCACTTGTCCTGCGTAATCCCTCCGGCGAGGAGTTCACTGTCAATGGACAAAGGGTGAAACACTACATACGGAGAACTGAGATCCCAGATGGACACATGATGCCTCCGGATGATGCACCCGCTGCATGAATGGCAGTACAGTCAAGCTAATGACGTTAAACAAGCGTTTAGTGGGAGGCAACCCACTGGTGAGTCTGTACATATCTTTTTCCTTTCTTTTTATTTTTAGTTTTGTGTTTCTTTGTGTCACGTGAAACAGATTTGGACGAGCAGTATCGATCGACACCCTCCATACGCCAGAGAAGCACCAACTTGCTACGAGTATCGATCGACACAATCTAGTATCGGTCGATACCCGCCGCCCAGGTAAGTTTCCTTATAAACTCTACGGTTTTTCTCTTTTGCCTCACAACTCCCATCGACCGACACAAGTTCTTTTTCACCAAAAATCACCAAATCTTCGTTTCTCAACCCTTTTGAGTGATTTTTGTGCCTATTCCGTGCGGTTTTTTGTGCTCAATCTCTTTCTCTCATTCATTCTAACGATCTACTAGATGCCACCTCGCAAGAAGCCACGTGCCGATGATGCCTCAAGCTCTAACCCACCTGGCTGCGATCGTCCGAAGGAGTACTGTTTAGGTGCACATGTCAAGATCTTCGGTGGTTTAACTTGGAACAGAGGGGTTGTAAAGGCTTGCCTTACCAACGACCGTTACTTGGTGCGGATCAACGGTGCGCAGGAGGATATTACTCTCCCCCACACTTCCCTCCGCGACATCCCTGCACCACCTCCACCTCGTCCTGCCTCCCCAGTCGCTCCTGGCGCAGCATGTAGGCCTCCTTGGCCTAAGATCAGTGAGAAGGCCATGATACGCTTGAGAGATGATTACGAGGGCTCCGATAAGGAGATTACAGAGAGTCGGGCTTGCACGCACATGCCTATTTCAGAGGAGTGGGATGACTATGACTCCATCTTCTACAACGCCTGGCAGGCGGTTGATGTGCGCCCCACTCGATTTGTGGACACGCATACTATGAGACAGCTGGACTTTGACAGAGAGCTTGATGGTTTGATCAGGAAGATTGGATTGGGGACGATGCCTACGCGGCAATATGACTTATACCCCGACTTAATCCGCTAGTTCCTCGCGTCTGTCCGCGTCTACTACACTGGTGAGCCTCCAGTGACTGCACAGCAGGGTGTGCTGACGTTCCTGATTCGCGGTGTGCGCTACAAGATTTCTTTCCAGGAGCTTTGCGACATATATGGGTTTACCAGAGATTTTTCGAGGTGCGAGCTTCCTCGTAGGTTCTTGGATATTGAGGCATTCTGGTCTCATTTCGGGCACGGAGTCTACGACTGCAAGACCACCACACAGATGGATGTGCACCATCCTGTCCTGCGCTGTCTTGTTAGGATCTTGAGCAACACCTTGTTGTGCAAGATGGAGCCTAACAAGATGAGGGTGACTGAGCTGATTGTGTTGTCCATTGGGATCGGGGACATTATTGATGATGAGGCGTATGAGTGGCCTGAGATGGACCTCGCGGTCAACTTAGGTGCTGTCTTTGCGCACCACTTGGAGTCGCTGAAGGTGAAGCCTTTTACCGGACGCGGCAAGTCTTTTAGGACTGCAGGTCGCCAGAAGACTGAGACGATAGGCAGCCTCCTCACTCCCATCTTTCTGCACCTTGGGATCAGTACTACTAGCTGCTCGATAGTGACATCCCACGAGCTTATGGACCTAGCGCACCTGGAGCACCTGCGCTGGCTGAAGCCTGATAGGCGTTGGGTTTTCAGCACTTCTACTGGGGACTATTTAGTTCAGCTCCCCAACACAGATCTCACAGACATTGGTGGTGATCCTGCTCAGCTACTCTTCGCCCCTGATACTGCTGATATGGAGCCTGCGCCAGTCACACGACGTCGAGGGTCCGCTACTCGAGCCCGTCCGCCTGCTTCTGGCCCTGCTAGGGGTCGATCACGCGCGCGCCACGCACCTGCTCCTACACCTTCTCTTCCTACGCCACCTGCGATGGAGATGGACCCGTTCCAGCGCTATGTTGTTGTCTTCAGACCATTTGGAGTGCTATGTCTCGATGCAGCTGCATGGCGTCTAAGCGCCCCATTTCACCATGCTCACCACATCAGGCTGGACAATCTGGCACTGCTGGCGATGACTCTGACGCCACTGAGGAGGATTAGTCCTCTGTTTATCTGGTTTCACGTTTGTTTTTCTTTTCCCTTTTATGTTTCTTTTCGTTTGAACTTTTGTTATTTTGGGTCTTATGTTAGCATTTTTATCATTGTGTACTTTGTGGAACTTATGCTTCTATGATTTTTGTTGCTTTTTGACTTGTGTTTGAGTGATCTAACAGTGCTAACCATAACACATTTGGATCGTTTGACACACTTTTTGGGCACCATTATCGCTGTCAAGAGGAATTCTGTCGACCAACCATTGGTATCGATCGATACCAATGCAGTGTCGGTCGACACTCATCACCATTTCGGGTAACCTCTTCGATTTTCACATTCCACTTGGTTCATTTGATTTCTTTCACCAAACGCATGCTTGATAACACTGGGGACAGTGTTGTTTAAGTCTGGGGGAGGTAGTTGCTGACATTGTGTTTGTTTTTCTTAGAGCCAGTCTTTTTTATTGAGTCAAAATTTGTTTTATTGAGTCAAAATTTTGTTGGAGATTATGATCGTGTTCTTGAATCTGCTGTTTTGATTTTGCTTATGAGTGTCCACTGTTACAGAATCAGCTCTAGATCGACTAATGAAAAATCCAAAGGCTGACCAGTTAACTAGAAGACACACATGTTTCCAGCAGAGTTCTTTTAAAGCCTGAGCCAACTTTTTGCACTTCATCGATGTGGTTAGTATTCATAGAGCTTGATTCCTCATTCATATCTGACAAAGGAACCCATGTGTTTAACGTAATAGTATCTCTCTCCCCTGTTATAAGTTAATAAATAAGAGCATAAAAGATGAAATGATTTTCTTCCGAGTAGAGGGCTAGGAAAATTTCCAGCAATCCTGTTATTCTACTTGGTGAGGGATGATCACACAGAGGATTGGAAGCGAGGCTAGGATTTTCCTATGATGCCATTATTCGCCTACACCCTCTGATACATTGAGAGGGAAGAACCGAGGATTCGGTGGCAAACACCATCAATACTCGCATCTCATACCTTGATGTGTATGTGCGAATCTAGAAAAAAAAAAAAAAAAAAAAGAAGAAGAAAATATGATAAGAAATAAGTCTGGAGGAGAGAAAGTGATACAAAAAGTGTGAAATTGGGTGGTTCCTTGTCATGATATTGTATGGGAAAGAGTCTAGAAGGTTCTTGGTATTAATCACAGCGATGAAACTGGTGATGGGGGGTTTAATTGAACGATCCTGCGAAATAATGTGTGTAGTCTGGGGAAGCTGCGAATGTCTACGGAGAAGTACATGGTGGTTAGATTTGGATCTGGTTAGGTGACATTTGGGTGCTTGGGAAAAGGGTCATTGCAGTGTTTCAAGAACAGGTGAGTCTCCGCGTTTTCAAACTTCTTTCTCTGGTTTAGTCTTCTATTTGCTTGATGGCAAGCAAAGACTAAGTCTGGGGGAGTTGATATATCATGGTTTTTACCCCTTTTAAGCCATGATATAAGTCCGTTTTATAGAGTCTTTCTACTATTTTGGAGTCTTTTAGAGTCTTTTACAGGTTTTAGCACGTTTGGAGCATAATTGGAGATATTGGAGCTTTTTGGAGCATTTTGGAGCAAAACAGAAGCTTGTGTAGCTGAGTACCCGATTTAGAGTCTCAGTATCGATCGACACTACCCTAGTATCGGTCGATACTCATTGCAGCAAGACAGAAGTCGCGACTTTTATGAAGAGTTGAAGAATTGCAAAATTGCCCAGAAGACTTTAATAATTGCAATAAACCCCAAAACGTGTTTTAGGTTATTAATTAGGTTTTTGAGCCAGTTTTGTTGGCTACGCTTGATTAGACTTGATTTTGGATTCTGAGTTTTGTGAGAGAGCTTTCTGAGGGAGACAAGTCTGAGACTCTGTTCGTCCGAGAGAAGATTTCGAACCCTCTTGTTACTCTCCTTTTTATTATTTATTTGAGTATTATTTCAGTCATGTTTATTGTCTCAATTACCATGTCTGAGTAGTTCTCTTGTTAGGTTCAGGGTTCTCATAAGGGTTTTCTCTGAATGTTAGGTTAATTGAATAATTAGGATTCACCATCTGAATTAGTTCTTCGCCTAGGTTGTTCTCAAAGCTAATTCTAGACTGATCACCTAGAACTTAGATCTTAGGATAATTGGTTAGGCACGAGAGTGCGATTAATTACCTGACAGAACCTAGAGGGAGCAAAATAACTATTCGCAAAGAGATTTGGTTTAGTTGTTTTGTGAACAAATCAAACTTGAACTAAAAGCTGGTTTAGACTTTAGGATTCGCAAAGAGATTTGGGATTCTAGGATTTAGACTTAGATAGTTTTCGCAACGAGAGTTGGTTAGCTATACTTTAGTGATTTGAGTTCAAGAACCGCGCTAAAACTGAATCATGTTAGTTAGTTTATCTACATTCATTGAATTCCTGAGAAATACCATGAGCCTATCTTTCTTCCAATCGACTTACAACACATTTAATTTACGCACTACTTTAATTTACATCTTTTTGGTTTAGCTTAACTCGAACTAGACAATCTTGCGTGAATTCTGGAGTTCTTGTGTTCGATCCCTACTTATACTACAACACTGCTTTAGTACTTTTTAGGGTATTAATTTGAGCATATCACCAAGCAACTTCCCAAACCAAGGGAACTCACCGAACAAGGAAGCACAAGGCGATGTGCAAAGTATGCTCCAACAAATTTTAGAAGGGCAAGCAAAGGGGCAAGTTGAACTTACCAAGAAGATGGTAGATATCAACAACAAGGTCGACGGTGTATACATGGATCTGAATGCCAAATTTGAGCACCTGTCAAAACATGTTAAAGGCTTAGACAACCAGATTGCTCAAGTTGCCTCGACATCGAAGGTACCGAGCGGGGTGTTGCCCGGGAAACCCGAAATAAATCCAAAAGAGTACCTGCCAAGCGATCACATTAAGGAGTGGAACTGAGCTACCAACGAGGGAGCAAGTCGTGGTAGAAGTTAAGGAACCAAGTCAAGATGGACTTGAAGAAGTTGGTGAAAATTTGAAAGAACAGAGTCCTGAATCGGTTACGCCGATCGGTTACAAACCGATCACGATCGATCCGACCGATCGGTCATCAAAATGCGATCGATTACGAGAAGAAAACGGCCAGTCCAGATCGCTTGCTCCGATCGGTTACAAACCGATCACCAACCCAGGATCGGTTACTAACCGATCGTGAAGACCGATCCCAGCCCATAATGACGGAAACAATGCTTCGAATGATCCAATCTCCAAGGATCAAGCGAAGAGGAATGGGGGGGGGGGGGNGGAGGGGGGGGGGGGGGGGGGGGGGGAATTACCTGGAATCATCAAAAAGAAAGTAGATTTCATTCTTCCACCGTACGAGCCAAAAATTCCATTTCCGAGGAGATTCAAGAGGCAAATCATGGACAAACAATTCAAGAAGTTCAAGAAGATCATGAAAACGGTTCAAGTTACTATACCATTTGCTGATCTTATGCTCGAGTGCCCAACGTACAACAAGCTACTCAAGGACGTTATGACAAAGAGAAGGCAACTTGAAGATGCCATGGTAGTGATCTACCATGAGTGTAGTGCGATAATTCAAAACAACTTGCCTAAGAAGCTTAAGGATCCAGGCACCTTCACGCTACCGTTCTCATTGGGACCCCTGTCCTTTGGGAGATGTCTAGTCGATCTTGGTGCAAGCGTGAGTCTCATGCCACTGACGGTTTCTAAGAGGCTTGGGTACACTAAGTTCAAGAAGACGAGAATTTCGCTAATCCTGGCGGATAAAACGATCCGGTTTCCAATTGGGATTCTCGAAGACTTGCCATTGAAAGTTGGGAGCTGCATTATCCCAACTGATTTCGTGGTGCTAGAAATGGATGAGGAGCCATCAGATCCCATAATCTTGGGAAGACCTTTCTTAGCAACCGCGGGTGCCATCATTGATGTGAGGGGAGGCATAATCGATCTACGCTTGGGAGATCTCGTTATGAAATTCAACATAATGGAGGTGATGAAGAGGCCAACCATAGACGGAAGTGTTTTCTACATCGAGACCTTAGATGAGATGGTTGATGAGTACTAGGCTGAGTTGAGCATGGGAGATGCCCTAGAAGTGGCCCTCACACAAAACAGCGAGGAAAGCAACCTTGTGAACGAGGAGGCGATCGATTATGAAAACATTCTCGATTCTCATTTGCCATGGGCAACAGAGGCATACTTCTCGGAGTTAGGAGAAAACGTGGCTGTCAAAGAGAAAGAAAACACTAGCAATGGTAAGTCTAGTGTGGAGGATGATTGGAGCGAACTTGATGCTCCACAACTTCAGCTCAAACCGTTGCCCAACGGCCTAAGGTACGCGTTTCTTGGGACGAACTCCTCATACCCGATTATAATAAATGATGCATTGAGCGAGGAGGAAACATCTATGCTTTTGAATGAATTGAAAAAGTATAGGAGAGCTATAGGCTATTCTCTGAATGACATAAAAGGAATTTCTCCGTCCCTGTGCATGCATAGAATTCATTTAGAGGATGAGTCGAAAACTTCAATTGAACACCAAAGAATATTAAACCCAAACCTAAAAGAGGTAGTCAAAAAGGAAATTTTGAAACTGCTTGAAGCGGGAGTGATTTATCCGATCTCGGATAGTACTTGGATCTCCCCAATTCATGTAGTTCCAAAGAAAGGGGGGATGACCGTAATCAAAAATGAAAAAGACCAATTGGTCTCAACTAGAACCATCACAGGCCATAGAGTTTGCATTGACTATAGGAAACTGAATTCCTCAACTAGGAAAGATTATTTTCCTTTGCCATTCATTGATCAAATGCTGGAAAGACTAGCAAATCATTCATATTATTGCTTCATCGATGGTTACTCGGGTTTTTTTCAAATACCAATACACCCGAGTGACCAAGAGAAGACGACTTTCACTTGCCCATACGCTACCTTTGCTTATCGAAGGATGCCGTTTGGGTTGTGTAATGCACCCGCGACTTTCCAAAGGTGTATGATGTCTATCTTCTCCGATTACACCGAGGATATAATGGAAGTCTTTATGGATGATTTTTCCGTATATGGCTCTTCGTTTGGTGGTTGTCTTTCTTATTTGTGCAGGGTGCTAAAAAGGTGCGAGGACACGAATCTCGTTCTGAATTGGGAAAAATGCCACTTCATGGTGAAAGACGGAATCGTTCTCGGGCATCGCATTTCTGAAAATGGGATCAAGGTCGACAAAGCAAAGATAGAGGTTATGGCAACTTTGGAACCTCCATCAACAGTCAAGGGAATCAGAAGCTTCTTGGGGCATGCTGGGTTCTATAGGAGATTCATAAAAGACTTCTCAAAAATTGCAAGGCCGCTCACGAGGCTCTTATGCAAGGACGTCGATTTTATCTTTGATGACGAATGCCACGAAGCTTTTGTGAAGTTGAAGAACGCCTTGGTGAGTGCACCCATTGTGCAACCACCGGATTGGAGTTTGCCATTTGAAGTGATGTGTGATGCAAGTGATTACGCTGTTGGGGCCGTACTGGGACAAAAGAAAGATAAAAAGCTCCATTGATCTATTACGCGAGTCGGACTCTAGACGATGTGCAAGTGAGATATGCAACAACGGAGAAAGAACTCTTGGTGATTGTCTATTCGTTCGAGAAGTTCCGATCCTACCTGGTGGGTTCGAAAACCATTGTGCACACCGACCATGCTGCGTTGAGATACTTGTTGGCAAAGAAAGACGCAAAACCGAGATTGTTGAGGTGGATTCTTCTTCTACAAGAGTTTGACCTAGAAATCAAAGACAAAAAAGGGATTGAAAATGGCGTAGCGGATCATCTATCAAGGATGAGAAATGAAGAGATAATCCCCATCGATGACTCATTGCCCGAGGAGCAAGTGAACCTGATCCGAGCCTTGTACAAGGCGGAATTTATGATGAAAGAAATTTTGTCGATGAACACCATGGAGGTTAGCTTGCCTTGGTATGCAGATTTTGTCAACTTCTTGACAATCGAAAAAGAACCACCAAATCTCCAAGGGTACTCAAAGAAGAAGTCTTACAAAGATGTCCGACATTACTTTTGGGACGAGCCCTATCTTTATAGGCGTTGCAACGATGGGCTCTATAGGAGGTGCATTTCAGAAGAGGAAACTTCCGGGGTTCTGTTTTGTTGTCACGGATCGGATTATGGAGGACACTTTGCAAAATTCAAGACGGTCCAAAAAGCTCTACAAGCGGGATTCTGGTGGCCTACGATGTTTAAGGATGCTTATGATTTCATATCTAAATGTGATGCATGCCAGAGGAAGGGCAACATAAGCAAGAGGAACAAGATGCCTCAAAACCCGATTCTCGAAGTCGAAGTGTTTGACGTATGGGGCATAGATTTCATGGGACCATTCCCGTCCTCGTATGGCAACCAATACATTCTTGTAGCGGTTGACAATGTATCGAAATGGGTGGAAGCCATAGCGAGTCCAACAAATGATGCTAAGGTCGTGGTGAAGCTGTTTAAGAGCATCATATTTCCAAGGTTCGGAGTCCCACGTGTGGTCATAAGCGATGGAGGAAGCCACTTCATCAACAAAGTATTCGAGGGGCTTTTGAAGAGACATGGCGTTAAGCATAAGGTAACTACACCTTATCATCCCCAAACATCTGGCCAAGTTGAGGTATCAACCCGTAAAATTAAGGCAATTTTGGAGAAAACGGTGGGAAAAACGAAGAAAGATTGGTCCACCAAGCTAGACGACGCTCTATGGGCATATCGAACGGCTTACAAAACTCCAATTGGAACAACTCCGTTCAACTTGCTTTACGGGAAATCTTGCCACCTTCCGATGGAAATGGAATACAAGGCGTTGTGGG
Source organism: Eutrema heterophyllum (assembly GCA_002933915.1). Classification (NCBI taxonomy): domain Eukaryota; kingdom Viridiplantae; phylum Streptophyta; class Magnoliopsida; order Brassicales; family Brassicaceae; genus Eutrema; species Eutrema heterophyllum. Next base: position 489,130 of record PKMM01011738.1, on the reverse strand, counting down.
CAACAAAACTACTCAACTTCGACATCAAAACTGCCTCCGAGAAGCGTTTGGTACAATTGGAGGAGCTTGAAGAAGCCCGACAAGGAGCTTATGAGAGCTCGAGGATTTACAAAGAAAGGACGAAAGCCTTCCACGACAAAAAGATCCTTAAGCGAGAATTCAAAACCGGGGACCAAGTCATGTTGTTCAACTCAAGGTTGAGGTTGTTTCCCGGGAAATTGAAATCGAGATGGTCGGGACCGTTTACGATCAAAGAAGTCCACCCCTACGGAACGAGAGTGCTTTGGAACAAGTCCGGGGGAGATTTCACGGTGAACGGTCAGCGTTGCAAGCCGTACTTGGCAAATGTCACGATCGAGGAACAAGCCACTCTTCCTCTTTCCGACCCCCAAAACGCATGAGGCGTCAACAAAGTCAAGCTTAACGACTTGAAACAAGCGTGCTTGGGAGGCAATCCCATGTTATCCTTTCTCAATATGTTTATATGTGTGATTTAAGTTTGATTTTATCTTTGTTTTTGTGTGTTTTCGATGTTACAAGACATGGGGATTCGCAGGAGAACGTCCGGGATCAAAGCAGAAAGATCACAAAACCGGACAAGCTGGAGCTGTTACAGCGATCGGTTATAACCGATCCGAATCCTAAGTGATCGGTTTTACCGATCGGTCACGATTATGCGACCTGTTACGATGAAAAAACCGTCTCCAGCAATCGGTTTTTACGATCGGTTATAACCGATTAAGATCCTCATCGAACGGTTTCCCGGATCGGTTATAACCGATCGCGAGCCCATGTAAGTGTTTTTCTCCTTCTTCTCACGCGACCTTCTCTCTCTCCCTCACTTACCATCTTCGCGAAAAAAGAAAAAAGAAAAAATAAATTAAACGGGAGAGGAGCGAACTCTCTCAAATCTTCACCGATTTCACTCCCTTTTCGAGCACAATCTCACTCCCTATCAATTTCGACCAACCCACTTCATCAACAACAAGGTATGCTCTTCATTTACGCCCTTTTTCATGAAAAACAAGGTTTGTTCCAATTTTGAGAAATCATGAGATTGCTTGATTTAGGGCCGAAAATTGCTTGATTGTGGTTGGGTTAGGGTCGATTAGGCTAGGAGTAGTGGAATCATGAACCAATTTCGAGTCTTTATGATGGGATTCAAGTGTGAACCCTAGGTGTTCTTGACGTGAATAGTGTCGATTTCCGGGAACGGGATTTGTAAAATTTAATATTTGCAGGGATCTATTTAGATTTCATTGATAATTACAAAAACCTATAATCACCTTGAACTCACAATTTGGGAAAATTTGTATTATTTGTGAAATTGTAAAAATTAGTGATTTCTAGAAATTTTTGTGAGTCCCAATCTCGATTCTTGATATGATGGGTTGTTTGATTGATTGCAATTTGCCGTGTTCTTAATCTCCGAAGGTATTTTGTAGGAAATGGTGACTAGAGCAAGAAAATAAACGATCAGAAGAACGAAGGAAACAAGTGCTAGCAACCCAAGGGAACGACAAGCTGTCGTATGGACGGAAACGGAGAAGAAAGCGCTCAAGGGATTTGAGAGGTTCAAGATGAACTCGACACGGTTCCTGGATCAAGAGTTGTTAGAGACTATGGGTCTATTGGATTACGTAGGCGCGTTCTTAGACTCGATCGGCATGGGCGTCTTGACGAGAATGGACGCGCCGACATTTGAGGTTCTGGTCCGACACTTATTGGCAACCGTAACAGTTGAATACAAGGACCCTAAGGAGAAAAAGGCGCAAGACGGGACACTTAGGTTCAAGGTGGATAACACCGAATATGCGTTATCCATCTTTGATGTGTGTGATGCATATGGATTCGCCAAGAAGACGCAAATCCAATTCCCGGTACTGTATGCTAGGAATACGGTGTGGAATACCGTTGCGGAGGGGCATTACTCAAGTCACAGCGCAAAGGTGACATGTGTGCGGAACCCGGTGATCCGATACGTTTGCAAGCTGTTTGCAAACACCTTCTATGCGAGACATGGGACCGGAGCGGTTCTACTAGAGGAGTTGTGCTTGATCCACCAAGGGATCAAGGGGATGTTGAGGCATAGCGACGGAGAAGCCGTCGATGATGAGTTGGGTGACAATGTGAACTACGGGAGTCTCCTAGCGGCACGACTTGTAAGTTTCAGGAGCTGGTCTAAGAGAGCGACGAACCCACATCTATGGCTAGGAGGGTTCCTTACACCGCTCCTCGCAAAGGCGGGAGTCGACCTACGTCGCTACTCACCGAACCAAGACCGCAACTACCTCGACCGCAACTACCTCATCAAGAACTGGTTCTTAAAGGGAGGAAGTGACAACGTGTACAAGTTGTACGATGCAACCAAGAAGACGCGAACCTTCAAGCTTCCCAACACCGCACGGACTACACTATTGGGGTCGGAGAACGTTGCATTCAGGTTGAGAGAGGACGAGTACCTCGATGCCATCGTCCAGGACGAGGACGAGCAGCAACAACCCGCCGAAGAAGAAGACAATCCGGTTGACGATGAGACGGGCGACGATCTATACAGGGACATCAACGACATACTTCCCGAGATCGAGTTCACCCCGAAGACCAAGAGAGAGAAGACTGTCCACAAAGCCTACAGGATGCAAATGCGGATCAACAAGGTGCAGCGGAAGATCAACGAGGCGCACAAGAAGCTATTCGCCAAGCTCTTCCGCAAGGTCAAGAAGCTTCAACCGTCCAACTACGTTTCCTCGGACGATGAAGACGACGAGGAGACGGACGACGACCCTTCTCATCACGCCGAGGACCACGAGGCAGGTCCGAGCACATCCACCTGAAGAGAAAACAAGACAGAACAAAAACTTAGTGAGTTATCCAACTTTTGAACATTTTTCATCTTTTCTCTTTTGCGTTTTAATTTTTATATGTACTTTTGTTATCTCTCGAGCTTGTGATACACCGAGACGGTGTAAATCAAGTTCGGGGGAGAATACTAATCTGAGTTTTATTTGTTTTTGAGTTTCATTTTCATTTTTCACATTTACATTTGCATAAAAAAAAAAAAAAAAAAAAAAAANAAAAAAAAAAAAAAAAAAAAAAAAAAAAAAAAAAAAAAAAACGAAAATCATTTTTCTAATTTAGGATTTGATTTTTCGCTCTTCATTTTTAATAGGATTGAGTCTAGAAACTTGTAGTATTGCACTCATTTGCATATGGGACAATGATTAAACACATGAACTTTAAAAACATTTCCCTTGATAAACATGTTATGATGCATAAACCGCTTTGAAAAATTGGAAAATCCATGCTTTGATCTCTTGGCTTGCTTGTCTTTGGTTAGGATGAAGCTTGCTGTGATTTGATTCCACCTCTATTTACTTGAACCTAACTTGAACATTAATTGTCTCGTCTAAAGGTTCTAAATGCATTCTCATGGTCTTAAATTATATACTCGAATTTTCTTATCCGCTTTGCCGCTCTTGTGCTAATTCGAGTAGTTATCCTCATTTTTAGGATAGTTCCCCACCTCATCACCTACACCAATTGTTTCAAACCCTTGTTATTTGTGAGTGAAGCCTTTTTTCTTGAAAATGCATACAATTGAAAAATCTTGTAAGAGAAAGGAACGACAAGGCTTATCTTTCTTAGATAAATGACTCGGGAACTGGGAAATAGAATGGTTAGGATAAGCCGGATTGAATGGTGAGTGAAGTGAGGAAGAGGGTGAGAGGAAATCGGTTTAAGGCTAAAGAAAGAGTCTAAGGTGTAAAAAGAAAGTAGAAAAGAAAGCGAGAAACTCTAGGAAAAGACTGTGTATTCAAAGTTGTCTAAACCCTCATTTAATAATAAAATAAAAAAAAAAAAAATAATAAAAGGAGAATAAGGGTTCAGACTAAGAAGAAAAATTTCCTAGAGCGTTAACAAAATAAAAAGAAGCGAGGTTTTGAACAATGAGTATATCTAGTCAAAAGGGCTATGGGTTTTATTTACGAGATGAGTGATTGTAAGGCAATGAGCTTAAGACGAGAGATTAGAAAGCTAGGATAGGATGGAAGATAATCTTTGATACATCTTTGTTCTATTCCTTCCTTGCTTTTACAAATTGCCATGCATTACGTTTTTGTGATAATATGTCGCCCGGAAAATTTGAACCTCTTCATGCATTATGCTTTCAATGCCTTTCTCACCAAAGCCGATTGAGAATGTGTTAGATTCCCTTATGTGAGACCGCACTTGAAAAGATTTAAATGAATGTTAAAGAGTTGGTTGATAAGAATGCTCGTAGATTCTGAAATCTTAGACATTTGAGTAAAAGATTCGAGTTGCAATAGGAATGGAGAAGTTCGTAAGAGTAGAAGCGATTTTTGCGTTATGACATGTTTACCTAAGGACCTCGAGTTGAAAGTTTCGTGTGTTTCCTTTAGGATATGAGTCCCCGTCTTCAAACTTCTCTTCTTGGCTTACTTTGCTTGATTCGCTTGAGGACAAGCAAAAGGCAAGTCCGGGGGAGTTGATATCACTGTATTTTACCACTTCAAGTCTCATATTTTCTTTCGTTTTCCTTGTGTTTTGTATAGTTTCTATTAGGTATATATTGCATTTAGGTCCAAATCGAGTTACATTGCATTTAGGATGTCCTAGGTCATTTTTGTGTTCTTTTTGGCTTGCTGGAGCCTTTCTTAGGTGTTCGGGACTGATTTGGATGAGCATGGACGAAAGGAGACGAACGAAGTTCGAGGAGGAACCGCAAAGATCGAAGGAAGAACAAGAGGACCGGAATTTACACATGCGATCGGTTACTAACCGATCGATAAAAGCGATCCCACGAAAAATATCAAGCTCGATCGGTTATAAACAGATGGCAAAAGTCGATGGCAAAAGTGAGTTAAGCTATTAGTTTGTGTCCCTTTCCATAGAACAAGCTCACTGAGTAACTAGAAACTTCATGAGAGAATCATCGAATACTCGAAATCGCATACCATATCCTACGGTCTATATTCTGTCTTCTTGAGTAAACCGAGTTTATTGTCTTATCTTCTTTGAACTTGTGTCTTTAAAACTAGCTTTGATCATTTTAAGTGTCCTATACTTTTCTCATTCTATGTTTCTTTATTTTACTTTTAGTTTTATCGTAATTAATTCCTTAGACAAATACCCAAAAACGTTTAGCTTAGCTTAATTAGTTTCTTGTATTCTTATTGTGTTGTTCTTTCTCTTCGTGGATTCGATCCCTAAGTACTCAAAGACAAACCGTTATGATTGCGGTAGTCTACACATTAGGGCAATTGAAGTGTTGAAAAAACGACTAATCGCATACCTTAACATACCTTATAATATAAGGGAGACTTTGTTAATGTTAACCAACTTATGATGGAAAAGAGACAAAATATATGATTTTGTAGAACTTGTATTATGAAAACCTCTTAAATGACCATTAAAACTCCAAAATCATGTGGACAACTAGAACACAATATTTTATATCACGGGACAACTGCAAAAACGCTAAAATCGCAAAAGTACAACTATTAAGATTTTCGTACAACTGGACACTTAGAGTACAACTATGTACAAAATTGACAGCGCACGTGTTACTCAGTGATGCTCTGGTGTCTGTCACTCATAAATGCACACGTGCTCCACGCCGCCTAAATAAAAAAATACTACATAGTTGTACCATCGTGTCCAGTTGTCCGCAATTGCTAATAGTTGTCCTTTTTAGTTTTTCCATTTGTCTTGGGACATAAAATAATATTATGTAGTTGTCCTCCTGATTTTCCACTTATGTAGGCCATGTAGAAACAGCTAACAATAAAAGTTTAGCCAAATCATATAATTTTCATTTTCTCCATCATGAAATGGTAACATTATCAAAGACTACCATTTCATGATGGAGAAAATGCAAATTATATGATTTGGCTAAACTTTTATTGTTAGCTGTTTCTACATGGCCTACATAAGTGGAAAATGAGGAGGACAACTACATAATATTATTTTATGTCCCAGGACAACTGGAAAATCTAAAAAGACAACTATGAGCAATTTCGGACAACTGGACACGATGGTACAACTATGTAGTATTTTTTTTTTTTAGGCGGTGTGAAGCACGTGTGCATTTAAATTTGCGGCTCTGTTGGATGAGTTAAAAATTCTGATATTTTTAAATGAATTAAAAATTCTGATATTTTATGTTTTTTATTTTGTCCTCTATAAAAGCTCAAATCTCAGGTTTTCCCTTTTCCTAATTTTTCCATTACCATAACTGAAATATAACCTTAAGTTGTACAATGTTGTTCTAGTTGTCCCATTACCAGAATTGAAATATAACCTCATGAAGTAACCAAACTGATTTGACACACATTATATCATCAATACAATGATCAGTAAGATCATAAACACAATGACATTGTATCATCAATACAAGTTTCAAAACTTTGGCACAATGAACAAAATCAAATGCTCCTTAAGCATCATGAAGCTGCTCGAGATCGTCTTCAACCCCAAAGCACACTTTGTCTCCAGAAATGTATCCTTGTGGTGGAACAAGATGGTCAACATTCTCATGACCTGATTACCTTATCTATGCTAGCTAATTGGTTGTACAAATGTGCATAACTTAATTACACTGAAGGAAATTTGCAAGTTCCCTGACCTGAAAACAAAGATAGGAAATTGATTTCAACAAGCAATACAAAATGCATCAAACTTTTCAGCAATCAAACTTTCCAGCAATCCATTCGCAATGGCATGTATAATTGAAGGCTGATGAATCATAACAGTTGCAATTCCACTATTCTACTTTGTCTAATGCAATTCAACTATCACTGAATTGATATTACATAACAAAATTTTTGTGAATTGAAGAAGAAGGAGAGCAAACCTGATCATTGTGTCTCTTCCTTGGCGTTGGAATCCTCCTCGTCGTCGTCTTCGTCTTCTGCGTCTGCACTTGCAGTGGTGTAATCCTCGGCATCTTCATCATCAATAAGAGGAAACTGTTGCCTCTTCGAGGAATGAGGGTCAATGAGTTTCGGCGGAATCGACATCTCAAAAGCCTCTTCGATTTTTATGTGTCTCACTGAATCTCAAGAAGACTCGAAGCAAAACTAAGATTTGGGAGGCGAATCTGGAACCAACCGTGGACTTAGCAGATATGCCTCCGAAAATCCCGCATTCGATTTCGATTTTGTCGGCAAAAAAATTTTCACATGAATTTTTTTTTTTGAAAGTGATGAAAGCAAATCAGATGAAGAAAATAAGTGGTGAGGTCTGGAAGATAAAAAAGTGAACTGAAAAAAGATGATTAAGATAGTGGAGAAGAAGAAAAAAATTGAAGAAGAAAGCTCGTTGAAGGAGAAGAGGAAAAAGTCAATAATGATATTTTTTTAATTATAAATTTATATTATAATTATTATTTTCTTATAAATGTAAGTTGGGTAAATATTCATGGGTTATCGGGTTTGGGTGGTTATAACCCGGGTTTTCTTGTGATTATAAAGACAAATAAGGATAAAGAAGAACTTTCCATAGTTTTTCTTATTAAAAAAAATCAAAATTAAATTCTTTATTAGAGTTATGGCTTTTCAGCCTAGTTTTTTCCAAATTTCTAGCATTTCAGCCTCGCGCCCGTCATAATCCGGTTTAGTTCCGATTTTAAGTGGTTAAGCATCATTTGGTAAATAGTAAACCGAGTTAAATCATTGTCTGTGTAGTTTTTAGTTTTTAACTTTTATTTTGTAGGTAAATATGTTTGAAACTTTCAAATTAGGGAGAAATACGTTTATAACTTTCAAATCAGGGAGATCTACGTTGAGGTCGAAACTTAAGGTGGATTTGCACCTATATGATACTTACGAGGGGGAAATACGTCGTTTTCTCAAATAATTAAAAATGATCGCAAGAGCTTATAGAGCCTCATCAATTGGATTTGAGGATAGTATATGTTGATTTTGAAAATCACACAAGGGGCCAAACAGTAAACTCAATGGATCGAATCTCGTTTATTGATTAAACTCGCCGGAGTTACAAGATTGCTAGATCGTAAAAAGATGACTTGCGAATTAAGAAGTTAAAAGCTAAAGTCTCAGCTCTTGGTCTCTTAGGTCTCGCAGATGATTGTGGATACCTTGAATTGTGGCGAGGGTCTTCCTATTTATAAGGTCCTAAGTTGGCCTAAAACGGGGGGATTTTCTTTTCCTACTTCCATCAGGATAAAGAAATCTTCTTTTTCTCCCAACAAAATCAGGAAAGATTTCGTAATTCTCGGAGGTCGGTGCGTTTTAGCAATGAGTTGGGCTTTAGGCCGAGCTCGGCCTGTTGGTTGCGATTATGGGCCCCCTTTATTTAATTTGAACTGTCATCAACCGGAATCAATTGGGCCGGTCTTGGTTCAAACCGGGGAGTGCTAAACTCACCTCTAACAATAAGTCCCCCCCTCAGTTCGGTCAAAAAGTCCTTTGAGTTCGGCGAAGTTCATGGAGAATTCTTTAGCCCGGTTGGAACTGCAATCGGTATCATTATCTTGAAGGTTTTAAGCATGTTTCTTTTGACGAATGACCTTAGCAGATTTTTGAGTTCGGCGAATCTTTCTTAAGAAGACATGTCGCTTCAGTTTCTTTAACTGTCGCGGGAATTGAGGGATTTTGTCATGATTATTTCTCTCTCTATATATTCCCTTGACTCTTCGGTTTTCCTCATTTCTCTACCCATAAAGGTAACCCATTTCTTCTTTTCTCTCTCTAATTATTGCTTTCTCCTTGTTGAGCTGAACTAGTCACTTTTAGCGATGGAAGATCAAGTAGATGTTCCTCAACTAGTTCGTCGTAACTCGCGCCGTGCAGGAACTCGTGCCGCCGTTCTGTCTTCGACACAAATTCCTGGTCCTCTCGACCGGGATAATGACGAAACCGAAGCTCAAAGACGCTTTGACGAGGAGATGAATCCGACGGCGAGTGTCAATAGGCCGGTACATATCGATCGAGGAGATGGTGTCGGCAATGATCTACCTGCAGCTGATGAGTCTCGTCTTGTCGATGTGGAGAGGCTTTTCTCGTCTCGACGAGTTGGCGATGATACAGCCGAATTGAGTAATCCCCGACCTCGGGTCCATCCTCCTCATGTTGAAGCTCAAATTCAGCGTGATACGGAGATCACTGCCAAGATGGAGAGGCAGTTGGATGCTGAACGAAAGAGGGTGGAGGATGAGAAGATCTGACGTGACGCGGCTGTTGCTTCCCAACTTGATGAAGAGGACAGGATCCGTGCTCAGGAAAAAGTTGGGGCATCAGGTCGGGGTGCTGTCCCGGCCAATCCTTTGGAGGGAAACTTATAAGGAAACCCCCGAGCTCCGTTGATTCCCTTGGCAGTGCGGCCACTATATGTCAGACCGACTTGCTTATCGATAGACGGGATTGACGAGCTGGTCGGGTCCCTCCATTTCCCGGGTACGATGAGCGTTGTGAGTCCGAGTAGTCACCAACGACCGTGGGATGCTCCAAAGGGGTATGTATGTGTTTACGAGGCTTGGTTCAAGGCATGCAGTCTCAACTTTCCTTTACCCGACCTGCTCTTTGATTTTTGTAAAAGGCGGAATGCCGCGGTATGCCAACTTAACCCGGCAAGTATGGTCAACATAACGGGGCTCCTATCTTTGGGAGCTGAACACGGCATTCTGGTCACCACTCGGATGTTTGAAAAATTCACCTCGGTTAACATAGCTAAAGCTAAACCTTGGTATTTCTCAGCGAACATGAAGCCGAGCTACGATATCATCACCCGCCCGAATCCCAGCAAAATTCAGGACTAGGAGACGAAATACTTTTTCGTCAAAGTTGATTCTTCTTCCGTGTCCACCCCGGGCATTGGTTATAGGAGAACATGGAACCAAAATATTGGTAGTTACTTATCTTATCACACCGTTGCTGCGTACTCTACCTTTCTTTTAATGCGTTTGTTTCTTTTGCAGTTCGGAATCCTACTTTTCGCCGTTTCTTCGACCATTGGAAGGCGATTGCAGCTCAGTTTAAGGAGTTAGGGAGGACCCGTTGGCCAGACATTCATCGAGCTCGCCTTGCAAAGAGTAGATCGCAGCGTTCTGGTACTGGTTAGTCCCAAAATTTCTTAAGTAAAAAGATTTTAGTTTCATTTGATCTGTTGCTCATCTTGGTTATGCTTGCACAGTTCCCCGAGAATCTTCATCCAGGATGCCGCCGCGATGGAATTTTCTCTCCATCCCGGACTACACGGCCGAGCTTGATGACTCTATACTCCCCTCAGCGCGGAGGGACGATGGTGTTCCTCCCAAGGTCGTCCCAATTAACCGGGGTATCTCGCCAATCGTTGGAGAGAACGATGAAGTTAATCCGAACTCGCGGGCTGACAATGATGTCCTGGATGAGGCCGATCAGAATGCTGGGCCTGGCTCGGTTATCCGTACTGCCGCGGTGCTCTCGGATTCCGATTTGAGAATCCCCGAAGCTGATGATGGCGAGGACGCTGAGCCATCGAACCGTTCAAGAAAAAGGAAGACCCCGCCAGGTCGGTCTGATGAGGAGCCGGGTGGTTCCTAAGGTCATCTCGGGGGGGGGGGGGGGGGGGGGGGNGGGGGGGGGGGGGGGGGGGGGGGGGGGGGGGGGGGGGGGGGGGGGGGGGGGGAGGAGAGAGACGGTGCTACCTTTGCTGCCGATACCCCTGAGGTGGCCCTGGGCGAGAGGGCTGATCCAACCATTGCTGCCGAGGCTCATAGAGAGCGTAAGAAAAGGAAGTCTCTCACTTCGAGAGATGTCAATGCGATGTTCTTTAACTACAGTAAAGACTCGCCTCTGATCAATGACGCCGCATCCTGCTTCGAGCTGTTCCGTCAGTTCAAATTCGGTGGCCGCGGGCTTCCTGCACTGGACGATCACCCGGAGAAGGAGAAGTACTTGGAACTTGCTCGATCAAAGGCCCAGGTGAGCTATTGCTTTAAAAAGGATCTCGAATTCGCTAATGTTCCATAATTGGTCCCGTACTTAATACGATCTTAACCTGGGCGCATTGTTGAACTCGGCTTTCGATCAACTCGAGATCGGCGATCGTTTGGAGATCGGCTTAAAGGTTTGCGATTGTTGAGAAATCGGCTTATATAATTTGCGATTGTTGAGAAATCGGCTTACCAAATTTGCAATTGTTGTGAAATTGGCTTAGTTTTTGCGAGAATATGTCGTTCGGCTTCAGCCCGAGAGGTCGGCATGAGACTGCGAAGATTTGCTCATCTCAAGATACTTCGGGTCTTAAGATCAAATCCGACTGCGAGATGATTCGGCTTACTTTAGTTCGGATGGTCCGAGGATGAGTACAAATGCGGGAAATGTCCCGGCTTTTGCGAGACGGATCTCGGCTTTATAATCATTTGCATCCCTGAGGAGTACTATCGATCGTCTGGCTAGGACGTCAATGTGGGTTACCGTGGTGGCTTTCAGATGCGAACTGAGGAGCTCGGTTTTATTATTTATTAGTCGCTTTTAGGTAGATGTCTAAAAGAGTTTGATTTGGAAAGATACGAACTGAAGAGTTCGGTGAGCTTGGTTAGCCCAGTTTTTGTTATGGATGGTTTGACTTTTGAAAGTTCCGAACTTGTCAGGTTCGGCGAGCCGCGGTAGCTCGGCTTTGACGTTTAAAGTTTGACTTTTGAAAGACGTGAACTGTGGAGTTCGGCGAGCTGCGATAGCTCGGCTTTGATCTTTTTTGGACTGTTGTCAACATTCAAAGTTTGACTTTCGAGAGACGCGAACTATGGAGTTCGGTGAGCTACGATAGCTCGGCTATGCGAAAAACATTCAATAAGTAAAGAATTTTTATTAAAGTCACAGTTGAACCCGGTGTGGGATGCCTACATACCCTCGAAAGAGGGATCAAGCCATTCGTAGTTCATATTACATCATAGAGGTAGTTTTTTTTTTGGCGCTTCTGCCGAACTAGTAGTAGAACCGTTTGAAAGCGGTAGGAGCCCCAGCTACCGCTATCCTTGGGAAACCAAAAGAGCTAGCGAAGGCAAGGGATGCAGTCTCTCTCTTGGCCTTTGGAGAGGAGAAGGCAGAGTAGAAGATGTCCTTCACTAAAGTTTTTGTGCTTCCTGCGCCCTTACTAGCAAAGGCGCTCTTAGACAAAGACAAAGGAGGCATTCCGGTAGGAAGGCCGACCACTATAAAAGCGGCCATCAGTCCAGGAGAGAAGCAAGCTACCTTTCTTTGATCCACCTTCCCGGGCAGGAAAGAGAACGAAAAGAGGCCGCTTATGGTGTTCGTGGTAGGTTCGATAATCTTGCGCGGCGGAGCTAACTCCTCGATCGTGTTCATTTTTTTCTGGCAGCCCCCCTTGATCCATCGTACTGGAGCGATCTGAGAAGAACGATTAGGGTCATATTCTATACTCTCTACAATGCCCATAGAGGAAGTGCTTCGTTTCAGATCAATTCTTCGCAGCAATCGCTTCGAGCCACCCCCCTCAGTGAAAAACCGTAATACGCCCTGAGGAATTCCTACCAGCAGACTTTCTTGTACTCAAAGTGAATTGTCTAAGTGCTCTTGCTCTCCCTAGTCTCATTGTCTATCTCGTAATCATTTGATTCCGTCTGGAAATCGAAAGCTCCCCTCTTTTTCTCCATCCATAACCACCAGTTGTAGCGGAGGAAGTAGCAGTCAGTGGCTTCTCCCAGGGCCCTACCCTTGCTCTTTTCTTTCTCAGGCGCAGTCAAAAGATATACGAGGTTATAGAGAAATAGACAAAGAAGTTCAACTGCAAGAGTGGATCCTATCCCGTATTTACCAACGGGATTCATCCGTCTAAGGCGTTCCTCAGAGTAACTCGTCCAAGCACATGTCTCCTTTAAGCGCCTTACTTTACCTACTTGAAATGTAAATCTTCCTTTCATCAAAGCCTTCGTGTTCATTGAATACTCGCTTCACTATGTGTGTAGCTTGCTCCCCTCTCTTGAAAGCCGAACTGGCGCCTTCTTTTGATAACTAGGTTAGGGTTACCGAAGTGCACTAATAGAAAACCCCTACCAGTCGAAGTGGAATGATGAGATAAAAGTCCCTTGTACGATGAAGCTGAGTCACATAAGCGGGAGAGGTGTCTTCTTTGAATATCGTTTCCTATCGAGTGGATCAAATCCCAAGCCTTAAGAGCCCATTAACCTATCTTCTGTTCCGCTAGCCAGCTAAGCTAAAGCTTGCTATCGACCGGTTCGTTCGGAAGCAACCGCATGCGCTCACCTATCCATCAACCAAGACATAAGGGAATGACCAACCAAGCGAGCAGAGCCCAACTACCAATCCTATGTTCTCCCAATCCTTCCACTGGTGGCAATCTAACGAATTCGGGAAAGCAAGATGATCGACACTGGAAAAGATGTCTTGGCGAGAGGTGCTTTAGAAACTCGGCTGAAAAGGAGAGGGCGAAGTCATGACTCAAGCACTTGTCTAGAGAGGAGAGGGAGCTTACAGCATTCTCAGGCGCGGATGCCCTAGACGAGGGAGTTATTGAGAGAGGGAAGTTAGGTAGGTCGTCAGTAAGTTAGCGAGATAGAGCGAGACTGTTTGTTAGGTAGCTTAGCGAGATAGGGAGCAGCTATGGAACAAGGGTCTGTTAAAACAGAACTAATTATCCTTTTTTTGTTTGTTCAAGGGGTTCCTTCTAAAGAAGATCTCTCTCTCTGCACTCTCTTTCCTATCCACTTTTACGAGGAGAGAAAACTATCTGATAACTCAAGTGAAAGATAAAGAGAAAGGTGCAAGAGTCCACAGTACCTTAAGGATCCTGTAAGAAGGTAAGTTCCGATTTTCATTTAGCTTCCATTTCGTGAGTCTCACAAGTGGGTCCGCATGCCAAAAAAGACATAGTGCCTACTACACCCCTAAATAAAGGATAAGGAAATTGGACACGAGCGAGAGCTAGACTGACTCTTGGCCCAATGCTCGTGGACGATGAAGACTGACGACCCCTTCTGCCTAACTTTCTCTTTGTGGAAATTCGCCCTAGGGGATCAATCTTTATTGAGGGCGGACTATGTCTCGCGTCCAGTCGGACAGCTGGTAAGGAGATCGAGGGGATGTGTAAGCGGGTGGAGAACCATTCGTATAGCGAGATTATGTGCTTGCAGTTGTCTTCCCATCCCCCTAACCTTTAGTCGGATTCTCAAAGGTGCACTTACTTTTCCTTGAGTGATTAGATTGAGTTCTTTCCTTTAGGATCATTGAATTCCATGATCTCGGGATTGGAGTTCAGTCCATTTTCATAAGTTCGTAGACGACGGGCTTAACGATGCGCATGATCTGGTCCTTCCCAGTTAGCACCGAGTTTGCCGGCGTTCTTCTCTTCTGTGTTATGGTAGACTTTGCGAAGGACGAGGTCACCGTCCTCGAAGTCCCGATGATAGTAGGTTTTTTTTTTGTCTATCTAGAATCAATTACTCTAGATGCTATGTAGCATAAGAGGTATCAAATCCAAATGGGTTAAGTTTCAAAGCACCAAGAATGCATAAGACTTCTTAAGTTAAGCAAACAAGTGTGATTTGGTTTTCTAATAATCCTAAATGATTCAAATAAAACGAGCAAGTAATAAGCAATGCTAAACGAGATTTAGAAATCAATAAAGGCAAGCTCTTGGATGAGGTTATTGACTTTGGGGGCTTCAATGATCAACCTATAATGTCATTTCACACAATCAAGCAATTTTCCTTAGCCTAGAACACTTAAACAAGATTAATCGACTCTCATGACCTTAATCATTTGGCTAATTAACTAATCAAGAACAAACTCTCATTTGTGAAAATTTAATCAACAAGCATTAATCATAAGTTCCAATAGCCATAATACTCCTTAAACAACTACTCTCATAGGTTAAGCAAGTAAAAACTCTTATTTAGCTCTTTGGGGAATTTCATCGAACACCTTGTGTGCATGAAATTCCCTATGATCTAGATTAACTCTCTCAAGCCTAATCTAGCATTATGAACACTAAATAAGAGAGGAAATATATAAACTAAGCCCTAGATATCATAGATCAATCACTAAATTCCCCTAATCTACCTCATCCATGAGCTCTAAAAAGAACTACTCACTAATCATGAAGAACACACCAAATCTCATGAAAGAGGTGTTGTTAATCATGATTAGAGAATAGAAAGATGAAAGATTAGAAGAGATTAAGAAAATAAAACTTAGATTGCATAAAAAAAATCAAGATCTCTCCTACAAATTACTTAGAACACTTAAGAGAAGAGGTTTTTAACAAGAGAAAAAGAGATAAAAAAATAAAATTAGGTTTTTGGGCTTAAATAGTGAAAGGGGGCGAACCGGGTCAACCCAGAACAAACCGGGTATTGAACCGGTCAAAAGTGGGTCACAAAAATCTGGGTTAAGCACCGGACCATGTTGGTCCGGTATAGGTGGCCGGTGTGGAGTGTTCTTGGTCGAGTGTCTTCATGCCGGACGGACTTGGAGGGGTGTGGCCGAGAGGTATGGTTGATGGTCTCTTCACGCTGACAAAGATGGAGGGGTGTTTTAGGCCGGCATTTCTTCTGTCCAAACTGAGGTTGCACACCTGACGGTGACACCGGACAAGATTGGTCCGGTATGGTGCAATGGGTTCGCGGCCAGACTGAGACTCCTTAGTAAATCGGCCATATCTCTCAAACCACACGTCCAAATTGCCTGATTTCAACTCCTGTAGACAGCTAACACCTTCTTCTACAATTTCCCTGAAGATCGTTGAAGCTGCATCAGATCGGAAAGCCTTCGTCCAGCCACATCTTTGAGACACCTCGGATGAACTCTTCTTTCTCTTAAACTCAATCACTCCAATAATCCCAAATGTCTCCAAAACACCTAAAAACACTCCAAATGAATGCAAAAACTCTCTATGACCTAATGCAACATCCTAAACTCTAATAAAGACCGAAATGCTAGACAAAACTATGATTATGCATGCAAATGACTAGAAAATGCTAACTAGAATGCATGCTAGAACATGCAAATTATGAGAATATCAACTTCCCCAAACTTAGTATTTTGCTTGTCCTCAAGCAAACAAACAAGAACAAGAAGGGAGAGAGGTTTGAAAGCGGGGGCTTAGATCCACAAGTATTATTAAAAGAATTCAAGCCCAATGTCCAAGTTGCTAACTCTATTATGCGATCAAACAAGTCTACTCAAAAGGAGCTAGCCATATCCATCCCTACATGAATCAAGCCCAAGTCTCAACCTACACAAGCCTTCCTATCATCCAATCCTTTGACATTCATTTAATCGTTTCAAGTGAATCATGTTCATGCAAGATAAGTGAATTCATTTGGCTTTGGTAAAGGTCTAGAGACTAAAATGATCTCAAATGTATGAGGTTACTCCAATGCAAGGGATATCTCTATGAATGAGCAAGCTTAGCAAAATGCTAAGAGTAAAAGGCAACATATGCATACAAGGATAAATTTGCATCTACCCAATGCCTAAGATGTCTCTAACCGTAGCATTTCTAACTATGAAGCCCCAAACCTAAGCTACCCTTTTGTTCTCAAGGCTTTTTGCCTTCATGTCCCACACATCTTTCTTCATCTTTTCTCACAAAAGGAGAATTTCTTCTTCTTCCTTGAATCTTGTGGCTTGGTGCTCTTCTTTTCTTTCCTTTTCCTTGCCTTGTCTCATTTCTCATTTCTTGATGTCTTAGCCGATTTTTGGCTTCTTTCCTTTTTATTGAACTCTTGAGGCTAATTTCTAACGCTAAGAGCTAACCTTATTATTTTGCACCATCCACTTCACAATATTGCATTCCCTTTTTGCCTTTTCGTTCACCTTTTCTTTCCACCACACACTACAAGAGAACAGCGGATTTCGGACGGCCGAATCCGTCGGAATCCCGTCGGAAATAGCTATTCCAGACAGATTTCCGACGGATTTTGGCCGTCGGTTCTATTTTCTCGGAAATAGATATCCGTCGGAAATCCCTCAGAAATTTCCGACGGATTTCCGAGGGCCATTTTAACCGACGAATTTCCGACGACAAATCCGTCGGGGACTATTCCGACAAATTTCCGAGAAATATTCCGTCTGGTTGTTTTCCGACGGATTTCCGAGGAGTATTCCGTCTGGGAGTATTCTGACGGATTTCCGATGGCATAAATATCGACGGTTTTCCGAGGAATAGAGGATCGATCGATCCAAAAAGATGGTATCGATCGATTCTAGTCCGTCTGAAATCCCTCAGACATTTCCGAGGGATTTCCAACGGATTTTATAAATATATTTTTTTTTAAAATATTTATAAAATCATTATTAAATTTTTTTATTAAATAATATATAAAAAACGAAAATTATAAATTAATTAATATTTAAAAATATTACAAAAAGTTTTAGAAATTGTTGGAAATTACAAAAAAACAAAATCAAAATTCAGGAAAATCCGGAAACTTTGATTTGAAGTATTCAAGACCTAACATGTATAAAATCCGGCTAATTTGAGGGTTATTACCCTAAACCGTCGGAAATCTCTCAGAAATTTCCGACGGCTTTCCGACGGTTTGGGATTTTAGCCGGATGTTTAGGATTTCCCTCGGCTAAAACTTACACCGGGTAAGTTTTCCTCGGCTAAAAAACTTACACCGGGTAAGGTTTCCTCGGCTAAAATCCTAAGCCGTCGGAAATCCCTCGGAAAGTTCCGACGGATTTCCGAAGGTTTGGGATTTTAGCCGAGGAAAACTTACCCGGTGTAAGTTTTTGCCGAAGGTTTAGGATTTTCCTCGGCTAAAATCCCAAACCGTCGGAAATCCCTCGGAAATTACCGATGATGAATCGGAATCCTCGTCAAATTCTGACGTTGCTGAATCGGAATCCTCGTCAAATTCGCCGATCTCTTCCTCAGAATCCTCAAATACCTCGTACTCCATGTCCATGGTGAAATCAACCACGAGGTCAACTTCAAGAGAATGCTCGATCGAAGCTAAGTTACCAATTGCGTTTTCTTGCAAAGGCTCGTGCTCGGAAACACCAAAAACTATTCCCCTTGGGTGTATCGACGTAACAGTAATCCAAGGGTCATGCTTATTCGTAACCCGTGGGAAACGAATGTAGGAAACCTGATCTGCTTGTGAAGCAAGAATGAAAGGATTGTATTTCTGAAGTCGCCGTCGAGAGTGGACATATGTAACACCAAATGCGTCCTGACGTACACCATCCACTGGATTATACCAATCGCAGTAGAACACAATTAACCTCAAATCGATCATTCCTGGATAATGGACCTCCAATATTTCGCGAAGGACACCGTAGTAGACAACTTCTCCAGATTGAGACGATATACCAGAATTACTAGTTGTCTTTGAGCTTCCTTCCCGATGAGCCTTAAAAGTATACCCTCAGGTGCAATACATCGGGTAAGACTTTGCAATAAACTTCGGGCCATTCACCATCTCAACTAACTACGTCGGAAACGATTCACCTCTAACAGTCATCTGACCAACCTACATGTAAAAATTACATTTCAACAATAATCGACAAAATGTTTATATAAATTAAGGAAGTACAATTTAATTATAAAGCATATATATATATATCGTTTTACACTTACATAATATTGCAACCAAGGGGCGAAGTCATTCTGCTTGACGACAAGAAGCTCATCCTCTGTGTAATTTGGATAACAATCGCGTATTTGGGACATGAACATCCTATGTACAAATGCATTAGAAAATAGCATTAATAAACTTTGTTAACAAATTTTTTAATTAAATTTTAGGTACCTCTCATATTCCAAAACGTCGTCGCAATTTGTCAGAATATACATATGCAAATGCCTTTGCTCATCCTCTAATAGTCGCCGATCCTTGCCTTTTCCACTTACTCGTCCAATCTGAGTAAATATATCAGGGACATAGACATGATAACTAGTTGGTTTCCCTCCATCATCATGCCGTGTTGGGCGTCTACATTTTTTTTGGACTTGCACTGGAAAGTAGTAGCCGGCAAAGTTGGAAGTTTCTTCATTAATGCTTTGCGCGACGATAGAACCCTCGACTCTAGCTAGATTTTTCACCTTCTTCTTTAGGTGGAACATATACCGCTCAAAAGGGTACATCCATCGGTATTGATACGGCCCACCAAGTGTTGCTTCTCTAGGGAGATGAATAGGAAGATGTCCCACCAAGCAGGAGGAAATATTTTCTCGAGGTTGCAAAGGAGAACCGGTATGTTTTCCACCAAATTTCTGATACCGTCTGATGTAAGTGATCTCATGCATAGATCCCGGAAGAAAGCAGCGATCCATGCATATATATATAGTAGACATACAAAATTACGTAACGTATAATGACAAATAAAAATATGATAACATACGTACATAGTGTAAATTAATGTATACGTACCTGCAATAGCTCCATGGACGTTTCTAGGAAAAAGATATGCAAATGCAAATGGAAGGAGGCGCTGCATGACAACATGACAATCATGACTCTTCATCCCAGAAAACTTCCCTTCTGAGCTATCAACACAATTACGAAGGTTAGATGCGTATCCGTTTGAGAATTTGATACCGTGCTTAATCCAATCGAAGAACTCCTCCTTTGAAGTCGCATCCAACCGGAAAGTAGGGGGCAGTGATTTTCCGTTCGCCATTACATGCAACTCCTTACGGGAACAAATATCTGGCAAGTCCAATATGGCCTTCAAATTATCTTTTGTCTTCCCTTGCACATTTAGAACAGTGTTCATGATGTTGTCGAAAAAGTTCTTTTCAATGTGCATCACATCTAGATTATGGCGCAACAAATGGTCCTTCCAATATGGCAAATCCCAGAAAATACTCTTCTTGTGCCAATTGTGGTACTCGCCACAACCGTCTACGAAATAATGCTCATTACCCCCGCATGAAACTGTTTTATCAGCACCAAAATCTCTCAACTGAGTCATAATATATTTCCCATCTAACCCAGGAGGTGGACCATCAATAACTTTTTTGTTCTTTCTAAACAATGTTGTGCTCCGACGATATGGATGATCATGCGGTAGAAATCGTCGATGACAATCGAACCAAGAAGTCTTACGTCTGTTCTTCAATTGGAAAGCATCAGTGTTATCTTGACAATACGGACACGCTAACCTTCCATGCGTCGACCATCCAAATAGCATGCCGTATGCTGGGAAATCACTTATGGTCCACATAAGTACCGCACGCATCATAAAATTCTATTGCAGGGAAACATCGAACGCTTCAACACCATTTTTCCACAACATTCTCAACTCATAAAATAATGGCTGCAAGAAAATATCGAGAGATCTTTTAGGATGCTCTGGACCGGGGACGAGGATCGTGAGGAACAAAAACTCTCGTTTCATGCACAAATTTGGCGGCAAGTTGTAAGGTGTGACGATTACTGGCCACAACGAATATTTCCTCCCATGCTTTCCAAAAGGGTTGAATCCATCCGTAGATAACCCAAGGTATACGTTCCTTGGCTCACACGCAAAACTAGGATAAACCTCTTGAAAATGTTTCCATGCTTCTGCATCTGAGGGATGCACAATCTCTCCATCTGAGTTATGTTCTGCATGCCATCTCATAGGCCATGCCGTGCGCTCGGATTGATATAACCTCTTCAACCTATCAGCTAGGGGCAAATACCACATCCGTTTATGTGGAACATGTACTCTGCCACCTGTATCATGATACCGAGGTTTGTAACAAAAGCGACACTTCAACCGGTTTTCGTCCTTTCTCCAGTAGATCATACAGTTGTCGATACACACATCTATCATCTGATACGGTAATCCAAGACCAGCTACAAGCTTCTGAATCTCGTAGTATGAAGCCGGTGAAATATTATCTTCAGGTAAGATATCTCTCACAAAATCAGCTATCGCATTAACACAATCCTCGGCCAAGTTGAAATCCGTCTTTATAGTCATCAACCTGCTGGCAGTTGATAGAGGCGATATTCCATCTCTACATCCTTTGTATAATGGCTGCTTAGACGCACCTAGCATATCATAAAACTTATGCGCTTCTAAATTTGGTTCCTCTATCCTGTTACCATCCTCAACATGATATGATGATATGTTTTCACGAAACGCATCATTCACCATCTGAGTGTAATTTGCGTTTACATCTACTTCCGGGGTTGGTTCCTCTAACCTAGTACCCGAAGTACTACCAAACCTATCCAATGTGCTACCATAATTACCATAACATTGCACCATTGAATCAGTTTTTCCGTGGGTATACCAAATCTTGTAACCAGACATAAATCCAGTCCTATATAAATGCTTCCTTATTTCCCTAACAGAGACTAATCTATGATTCCGACATTTAGTACAAGGACAATACATATTACCGTATTCCAATGTCATGCTATTGTTTGACGCAAAGTTCATGAACTCCTCCACACCTTGTGCGAAATCATCTGTCAATTCCCCTGTCGCTGGATCACGCGGAGGTTTGTCCATCCACGATCGAAAATAAGACATTGTGTATTTTTTTTTTCTTTGTGTTAATTTGTTGTGAATGTTGTGAATGAGGGGAGAAGTATTTCTAGATAAATGTTTGTTTGTTCTCTGCAACTATACACATGAATCTTCAAAAGACCAAAGACAAGAAACACACAAATTAAAAATTGGAACAACTTGGGAACAAGGACGACATGTGAAAATTAAAAGAGGCAAGGAATGTTTACAAAGCACTCTTGTAAAACAATTGAATCCAGCGGAAACGTATATATATATATATATATATATCTTACAAACAAAGCAAGGAACGTATATACAAGGGGAGAAGTATTTACAAAGCAAAATATATATATATCCGTCGGAAATCGGTCGGAAATCGGTCGGAAATCGGTCGGAAAATACCCACCGATTTCCGACGGCTACTAATCGGTCGGCAAATTCCGACCGTTTTCCGAGGGAATATTAGTTCGTCGATATTCCCTCGGAAATCCATCGGAATTGCCCGACCGAATTCCGAGGGAATTGAATCCGTCGGAATATTCCAACGGATTTCCGAGGGAATATATCCGTCGGAATTCCCTCGATCTACCCTCGGTATTCCGTCGGAAATTTCCGACGGTTTGGAACCCGTCGGAAAAGCCGTCGGAAAAGCCGTCGGAAATGCACGTGTTTTCTTGTAGTGACAATCTCTTTGATCAAACACCTTCATTCGTACCAAACCCCAAAACTTCCCTTCCTAGCTAGCCTAGCCTAGTATAGCCCTTGATGATGGGCTAGATCTACATGCAAACATATCCTTGTCGCCCTAAACTCAACACTTTTTGCCAAACTTACTCAAAAAATTAGGCCTTACATTCGCACACTAAATATTTGGCTTGAAAGGAGGATAGGTTAAAGGTATGGTTAACCACTCCAATGAGGGGAATCGGCTATTTGGGCTAGCAAGAGAGTGGTGAAAGGGATAAGATAGCCCAAATATGTATGTGGTATCCATGAATTCACTATGAAATGCACAAACATGATAATTAAGATGTCAAGATTATGGTTCTCCCTTAAGTAAGATTGGACTCAATTCACAACTTGCTTTAGCTAAGACATGAATAATGAAACATGAGATCAAAATATGGTTCATCCTTGATTTTAAACACGAGATCAAAAGCATCAAACAACTAGCAACTAGGGCATTGAACCAAGCTCTTAAAATGATACTCTACAAGAATGTTTTTCCCAATGCAAGATGCAATGCAACCTATATGCAAACTAGACTCAATCCTACATATGATATGCAACTAGATGAAATGCAAAGTTTTGAAATTTTTCGATTTTTATGGGTTTTTCTATGAAATAAGTGACTGCATGATATGCATGAGACTCAAGGGATGCAAAAATCAAAAATAAGACACAAAGAACAAGATTGCAAAAATCAAAAATAAGACACAAATAACAAGATTAGATACCGGTTTCTCCCCCAAACTTAAATCACACCGTCCCGGTGTGAAATAAATCCAAGGAAAAGACCCAAAAGAAAAGATGAAATGCAAAGACTCAAAAGAAAAGAGCTACTTACAATGGAGGAGTGTTACTATGTGAATGGAGAGAATGAAGATCTTTCCAACATCAAACACCGATGTGCCTTGCCACGACCTTGCTACCATCAAGAACCTTGCAACCACTCGACAAAAATATCAAAAACCCCAAGAAACGCAAGATTAAACTAGAAAGGAAGAAAATATGTACAATGATAAACATGGGAATGTCTCCCAAGTGCACTTTGTTTAAAGTCACTAAGTTTGACTTTGGTTACCCTTTTAGGCGGGTGATGGAGGAGTGTCAGGACTCCTTGGGGGATCCTTGAGCTCAAGCTTGAGCACCTTGCTCATGACCTCTTGAAGACCGGCTTCCCCTTTCTCTTTGACTCCGGTGTGAGGATGGCTTTGACCGATGCAAAGGGTTTGGACCAGCCCTTGCATTTGATCTTGTACTCGATCACCCCGTCTTCATGTTTCCAAGGGGTGAGAGTCATCGTGGGAGGCTGGTCTAGCACGGTCTTTTCTCCATCAAGTTTGCTTGGTTCATTTTTTACAAGGGTGGGAGGATGGTGCTTCTTTGGTATCCCCTTCTTGGCCTTAGTGCCTTTACCGTTCCCTTTCCCTTTTTTAGTCTCACTCACGTCCTCCATTGTGGTGGGAAGAGGAGATTCCAAGCAACCTTTATCAATTCTCAAAGCTTCCTTACCATTACCATATCTCAAATCCTTTTTCTCATGAGATTCTTCTTTTTCACAAGTCTTTAGGGGTGGAGCTTCATCAACCATTTCACAACTACCCGCATACTTCACTTCCTCAACATAAAACCCATCATCTTCAATGATCATTGTGCCACAAAGCTTGTTGGAAGAAGCCTTCATTGGGTAGTATACCTTGTCATCCTCTTTCTTGAGATTTGGTGTGTTCTTCATGATGAGTGAGTAGTCTTTTAGGATTTGAGAATTTGGTAGATTTATGGTGATTCAATGGGTGATTAATGATGTCTAGGATTAGATTATTAGATATCCCTTCTTGATTAGCAATCTTAATGCTTGTTTGTGCTTGAGAAAGCCAATTTTGATCATAAGGCATTTCACACCCACAAGGTGTTCGATGAAATGCCTTGATGAATTTTTCAAGAGATATTCATTTCTAACCTATGAGAATAGTTGTCTAGAGTGTTTATTTGGTTGATCATGAATGTTTAAACTTAATGCTTGCTAATTAGTGATTCACAAATGAGAATTTGATCTTGGATTAGTAATTAGCAAAGTAATTAATGCCTTGAGAGAGGATTAGTTAAGATTAATGATCTTTGTCTAGGGATTAGTCTTCATTGAGTATTGGACATCATTAATTAGCTATGGGATCACCTTAAACCAATTGCCTTATCTTTGAATTCGCCTTTTATTATTGTCTTAAACCAATTGCTGTACCAGAGAGCTTCTCAGTCAGCCCCAAGCCAGAGGAACCGAACTCCTCCATTTCCAATGATCCAACTGGTTGTTCAATCGCCGGACCACTCACCTCCACCACCATCTCCTCCAATTAGGATTCCATGGTATCGGGGGAACGAGTTTGTGGCAATGGAACCAGCACCACACGGACCACTTCCACATGGATTCCACACAATGGACAATCTAAGCTTTTGCGCCCTAAACTATTTCTTTGCTTGTGGACTAAGCCACACATCTTCGTGGTCTCAGCGCCCAAGCCTAAGTACCAGCATCCATATCCAATGCTTCCTCATTCAGGTGGACTTTTCTCTCTTCCTATTGGCTCACGCCGTGTTTGCCCGAACACGCCCAGCTCTGGCTTTCGTTTTAGACCGTATCTCATTCTTACTAATTGTTATCTCAGCTTACTTAGCTTCTATGCCCATGTATCCTCCTTATGTTGCTATCATTATGTTCCTTGTTGTAGTTACTGTCTACCTCTTTGCTCGTTTCAGGGGTTAAGAACTTGATTTTTACCCTAATTAGACAAAAACTATAATCTTAATGGTTTCTTTTATTTAACATTCCACTCTCTGTTTCTTCTTATATCTCTTCACTTGGCCGAGTGTTACTGTTTAGTTTATAAGTTATAACAAGTGCTATATAAAGTATTCCGATCTTTCTTTTTTGCCAAGGTAACATAGTATTAGATTAAGCTTATTTTAAGATCTAAACATTTCATTTTCAATGATATTAACATTCATAGGGAAAAAATAATAATATATATATATAGATCACGCAAAAAAAAGAAAAAAAAGGAAGAAGAATAGTATACTCCATCATATTATCATTAAATATCGTCAACCTTTAAAGTCGTTAAGCCTTATTAGGGACTTTATGTTCATGCAATAATTATAAGTTAACAGCCAAAAAGAGTTAAACAAAAAGTTTCATTAATATACTTCATATATTTTTTGATATAATAATCAATACTAGTATAATCTGTGTGTACACTCTTGAATTTCCTTAGCAAGGAAACAAAAGAGAGAAGTCGACGGTGGTCGAAGAACCAAAACGACGAAAGTTCAGAGTGTTCTTCACCGATTCCAGTGAGAGTATTCTTCGAGAAATCTTGAGGATGTCCCAAGATAGGTATGCATACGGTTCTCAGGAGGAGTGGCAGACGGAGGAGGAACGGCGACAAGAGGCCATGCTGGATTAGAGCAGGAAGAGACCGACCTTCATTGGTTATCCTGAGAGCAAAACGCGGTTAGGGCAAATTTTTTATACAGAGTCTCTTATGTTTTTTCTCTTTTTCTCAACAAAACAACAGAAAATTTAGTGGTTTGTAAATTTTAAATAAACGCTTCCATGTTTTTTTTAAACAATCTATGTTTAATTTGTCTAGGTATTTTGATAATTTTAAATGTAAAAAAAAAATAGTTTTCAAACTTTTTTAAAACATAGATTAGTTTTCAATATATATAATGTTTTGGAAAATTAAACCAAATCTTCCCTCAAATCAAAGACCAAGATCCACTATGTAGTGGGCTTATACATGGAAGTCAGGTATTAGATGGATAAGGATTAAAACCAATGCATGCTTACTAATGATAACATGCATCGCTGATTGGAGACCTTGTAATATTAATTTTTGTAAAATTACGAGGAACAAACAGCTTGAGATCGTAGAATTGAATATGAAAATTATTTTATTCTAAGTTTCTAAATGAAATTATTTGTATGACTAAAGAATATAGGAAAAAATGGAATTATGAAGTTATTCTAAACAAACATTTCCAGTTAAAGGTTTGCCTCTCATTTGCTTTAGTTATTTGTTTATTATTTTTTTTAAAATTTTAAGTATTTATTGAAAATTTGAAATATTAATCTTTCTGATAGCACTAGACAGGTGAGTAGCATTCCTGATTTAGTTTGTATTGAAATTTATTTTTACTATTGTAAGTATTTTAGTATGTATTCCATAAAAATCAAAAAAAAAAAAAAATATATTAATCAGAGTGAGTTCCCAGCGATTTCACACGGGTTCAATGTCTAGGATTGGGCATAAAAATCGGAACCGAAATACTTGAATCGGAACCGAACTGAAATACCCGAACTAGAACCGAACCGAAATTGCCAAAATACCCATTGGATCCTACTCATTGATACCCATGGGTATCGGGTAATACGGAACTGAACCGAAAATATTTTGGGTACCCGAATACCCAAAATATAATTATATATCCAAAAATATTAAATATATATCAGGTTTTTTGGTATATTTTTGGTATTATGGGTATATTTTATTTAGTTTTTTTGGGTTTCAGGTATATTTTCGGTTTTCGGATATAATTTTTGGTTTTCGGGTATATTTTTGGTATTTTGGATATATTTCTATAAATTTTTTCGGGTTTTCGGGTATATTTTAGGTATTTGGGATATTTTTTAGGCATTTCGGGTATATTTACCTGGAACCGATCCTGAACCGAAAAAGTTTGGGTATTTTTCGGTTCTTAAATCTCGGAACCGAATCGACCCGGAACCGATTGGTACCGAACCGGAACCAAACCGAAATCATTTTGGTACCTATATGGATCCTAAACATTTCTACCCAAAATACTCGGAACCAAACCGGAACCAAACCGAAAATGTCCAAGCCGAGACTTGTCCATGATTACTCCAGTTACTAGAGGTTATAATCAATTCCATTATCTTTCTTCCGAAAAAAAAACTAATTTTTAGCTGTGAATGAGACAAAAAAAAAAAAAGAGATAGGTTGCCTCTTAGACAAAAAAGAGATACTGTTGGTGTTGGATTTGACTCCAAATCCGGCCCATAAAAAGCCAACCTTTAATTGATATGGCCAAACAAGAAGAAGGCCTAGTCGTCTAAAAGGAGCCCGTAGTCATCAAATGGAGCTGACGTGGCGAGCTGCGAACTGATTCGCTGGTCGACGACGTTGATCGAGTCAAGAGAAGATCAAGGAAGATAAAGGAAGATCCTGAGAATCTAGAGAGTCGACGAAGTACGCTAGGTCCGGAGATCGCGGAACTGCGGAGGATGAGGACAACTATAAAATGAACTCAAAAGAGGGTTAAAAAGCATCTTCAATTCATTCGACTGAAATTGCTCTACGAGCTCTTTTACGATTGTATTCTCACACTTTAATGAATACAAAATTCAGTTTGTCGAATCTTGTCTAATTTATATCATTGTGCTAATTCGTTTCGTAAATCACTCCAAATTCTTGAGTATAAATTTTAGGATCCACAGATAGGTTGCCTCTAAAAAAGAGTTATGCTAAAAAGTTTTTTGGGATCCAGTTACAAGTTCTAAAGGACAACTATTGTAAGTATTTTAGTATGAATATAATATCCCAAAATCCAATTCTTTCGGCACGTTGTATTCTTTTGCTCGCTCAAAAAAACTTTTTCGCATAATTTATCAGATTTTTTCTCATCTTAGAAACAACCTTTTCCTTTAGAATTTGAGCAAAAAAAGAGGATTAGTATTAATATCTTTGTGAATGTTGATCAACGTCAATATCTGTTTTCCTAGAAGAGCCTAACTGAAGAGACTCAAATATCCTTCTACCCATGAAACAATGAAGCTGAATTTATCCTTAAATCACAATGTCTTTTTTTGGGTTCAAATAAATCACAATGTATCCGAGACTATTAATCGTAACATACATTCTATTATGATATATAAGATTATTAATCGTTATCTCAAATTATGCATGTTATTTTTTTTTTCTTTTTACAGTATTATGCATGTTATTTGTTACAAATAAATTACATCATTTGAGAAATAATTTTTGAAGATAATGGACTACAAAAAATCTCTCTTTTAGTTTTTGAAGATTAATACAAAAATATTAATTAATAGACTATTAATTTATTGATTAATTAATATCTTTTTAAAATAATAAATATATAAAGTCTTGATATTATTAATTTATAGATGTTTTACTGAATATAGTACATTCAACTTGTAGTATATAAGAATTAAGGATCATATTTCAGTAAGCTAAAATACATTTTTTTGTTACAATATTATTCAACAAGATGCTTTACGAAATGTTTGTGAAAAAAAGGTCTAATAAACAATTAATAACCCTTGTTAGAAAAAAAAACAAAAATAAAGAATTAATATAAGTAATATAAATATGGTGTCGTTGACGGGTCGACGGCCAATGTGAGAGTTAGAAGGTTATCCGCCTTGCTCCTTCGAATGCATGTCGAAGGTATAGCTGTGAAGCCATTGTAACCAATCAAATTTTATTATCTCTAACATTCAAACGACTTGACTTTTTGCTAAACACAAGTGAGCTTATTCCAAATCGAATTTTTGTTTTCATAGAGTTCACGGAGCATGGACGCCATACAGCCATAGAAAAAATGCCACACACAGCCAGAGAAGGGGAAAGTTCACGGGAAAAGTTAGGATTTTTTAGAACAAAATCTGACATGGCTCATATTTAATATTATAAGTTTTAATTTATAAATACATTAAATATACTAATCGTCTATAAAAAGCAGCAAAATGGTTAATCGTCCAAAAATATTTTCTTACATTATAATTATTCACATAAGATAAGAAATATAATGTTCATTCCACTAGATTCTATTAAGGATAAAGTGGTCATTTAACAATGAAGAAAGAGAGGATCCATGGGCATGAGAGAAAAACGGCTCATATATTTAGAACAAAATCTGACATGGCTCATATTTTTTTAAGAAAACATTTCATTGTATATATGTTTGAAGATACATAATCTTTATGCAAATGAGGAGTTAACCATGATGGAGGATTTATACAACTAGATTAGAAACAACTATTTTGAGGAGGATTCATTGCCGACCAATGAGCTCATATTTAATATCTGACATGACTCATATTAATATTAGAAGTTATAAAGGAAAATAATCGGTATGAGAGAAAAACAAAAGTGGCAGCGTAGAAAAATCAATAAACTGTCGACGTCGTTTGTCATCCGTAGAGAGAAGCTATCACATGCATCCATGGGCGGGCTCATATTTTTATTGACATTCGTCTATAAAAGAAGCAAAATGATCGCATTAATGAATCGTCTCCAAACAATCTAAACATGTTTTTTCTGTTTAGATTTTTCATACTCAAAGCCTTAGCTCCCATTTTCGGAGCGAGTCATCCAACACCACCAAATCAGAGCCCAATCCAACCAAAACATCACAGTAACCCGAGTCCTCCGTCTCAGTCGCCGGGTCGCCCACCTCGGTCGGGTCAGAACCTCCTGAGTTCTCAAGTTACGGTGAGAGTTACTCCGTCTCCGGATCACGCAATCCAACCAGAACAACAATGTAACCCGAATCCTCTGTCTCAGGCCATTCCATTTCCGTTGATCCATCGATTTTTTCGGTCGCCGAACCACTCACTTCCACCACCGTCTCCTCCAATTAGGAATCCATGGTATCGGGGGAACGAGTTTGTGGCAATGGAACCAGCACCACACGGACCACTTCCACATGAATTCCACACAATGGACAATCTAAGCTTATGCGTCCTAAGCTATTTCTTTGCTTGTGGACTAAGCCACACATCAACATGGTCTCAACGCCCAAACCTAAGTACCAGCATCCATATCCAATGCTTCCTTAATCAGGCGGCTTTCTCTCTTTTCCTCTTGGCCAACGCGGTGTTTCCCCAAACACGCCCAGCTCTGGCTTTCGTTTTAGATCGTCTCTCGTTCTTACTCATTGTTATCTCAGCTTATTTAGCTTCTATGCCCATGTCTCCTCCTTATGTTGCTATCATTATGTTTCTTGTTGTAGTTATTGTCTACCTCTTTTCTCGTTTCAGGGGTTAAGAACTTGATTTTACCCTAATTATGCAAAAACTATAATCATAATGGTTTCTTTTATTTAACATTCCACTCTCTGTTTCTTCCTATATCTCTTCACTTGGCCGAGTGTTACTGTTTGATTTAGAACATGTCATATGTTATAAGTATGTTCTGGTCCAGCCCAAGTATATTAAAAGTCCTACGGTGAAAAAATAATTTGGACCCCTTCACTAATTACATTTAGAACAAAAAAAACAAATTTCCGGCCATGGTTTACACTACAAGATCAATCTTTTGGCCCTTTTTTTTTTAATAATAATATTAGCTAGATCCTAATTTACACTACAAAATAAATATTGGGGCCTTTTTTCACATTTTCCACAAAAAATTAGACTCTTTGTACTATTTTTTTTTAAATAGTGATGAGTTTTTGGGCCGTCGCACTTCTACCTTACCTATTTGAACCGGGCAGAGTATATTCCTAATGGAGCAATAGTCTACATATTGCTCGTCTTGAATTATTAATTAATCAAAATTATAATTAACGTGAACTTGTTTTTTAGACATTTCAAAATTCTAATAACCATAGTTCAAAGAGGAAGAAACATGAGAATGCAAAACCAGGAGATGAATAAGGATGTTAAGCCTTATTAGGGACTTCTTTCGATGAAATAATTAGGGGGGGGGGGGGGGGGGGGGGNCAAAAGATTTAAGCAACTTTGACACAATTATTGTAATAATTTTTTGGGTGACTTAGTATAAATTTCAGGGTATTTTTTTTTTTGGCAGCATTTTCAGGGTATTTTAATATTTGTTTTAAAAGGTAAAAAAAAAAAACATAATCTCAAAGACGTGGACTTTGATCTTCTTCAACGAAATTCCATCAGCTCCATTGGAGCTCTCATGATTAAAAGGTTCATTTTTTTCTCCTATTTATTGCTTTTGGATATGTGACAATTGGAAAAAGTTACGGTAACCTCGTAATCAAAAAAAAAAATTTCTCTCAGGCACAGTCCCCAAAGTTTACCATAACTGTTTCAGATCCACTTTTTACGAAGTCTATCTACTTTTCTAAAAATAGAAAACTCTTCCCAACTTCGCCGTTCCTTGGCCGTAAACCACCGGGTTCCACCCCGACTCCGCGTCGGAGGGTCCTTCTTCTCACCGGTAAGGTCCCCTCTCCTTCTCCCCAACTCTCCACCAGGTCATCCATGGATCCCCCCACTTCTCCTGTCGCAAAGAAAGCTTCTGCGCCTCTGTTCTCTCTCTGTTTCTCAAGTGCTTGGCAGGTGGTTTCATGTCTAGGATACTCCCAAATTTCGGGCTCTTCCTTGCTCACGGTCTCCTTCGTGCTTCCTCTACTACTTCAGTCTTCTCTCCGACTCCAACACTAAACTCTCAGTCAGCCACTCTCCTGCACCAGTCTGTGTCTCGGTCTACTCTGCCTCTTTCTTTTAAGTCCGAGACTCTCCACTGCTACTCTACAGTAGTTCTCCTCACTCTTCACTATGGCTCGACGCTTCTCTTATGCAGAAAAAGGAAAGGGAAAATCTTCACCATCACCATCCCCGCCTCGTCTGAGAATCAGAGTCCCAGAGGTGGACACATCCGACCTGATTCGGGAAAATGAACTAACACTCATTGGTCGACTAACAAACCCAACAGAGTAGAATCTTTGGTCTATGATTCCGTTTCTCCCCAAGCACTGGAACCTCAGGGGAAAAGCTATGGGCTCTGATTTGGGTCACAACTGCTTCCAATATTGGTTTGACTACGAAGAAGACCTGCAGAAAGTTCTCGACAACCGTCCATATCACTTCGCCAAGTGGATGGTTATCCTCCAAAAATGGGAACCAATAATCTCGCCAGAATTCCCATCGCAGATCCCCTTCTGGATCTACCTCAAAGGCATCCCGCTCCACTACTGGAAACATGAACTTATCAACAAATTTGGGAGGGGACTGGGCAATTTGGAAGACTGTGAAATCACAAAAACATCAGCAAAAATTCGAGTCACCATCGATGGGTTAAAACCTCTCATTAAGGAAACTATCCTCGAGTTTGGAGATGGAAGGGAAGCAATTGTTACATTGGAATACTCCAAACTGGAGAACCACTGCTCCTACTGTCACATATTATCACACGTTGTGAAAAACTGCCCGAAAAACAAGGGACAAGAAGCTCTCAAACTATCAACAGGGAACCTCAGCGCGAATCTTCGACTTCGCATCACCTTAACCAACATACTTGGACAGAAGTGAAGAGGTTTAGCTAACGCCTTGATAGACATGGTAAACCCTTTGGAGAGAGAGCTTCTGCTAAAGACTCCCAGGCCCCACAAGACATTGCCCCGGAACGGGCATCAACACACCGCAAGGACAATCTTGTGAGCCATCGATCCCCTCAAACTCCCACTCTATGCAGAGAGAGAGAAGCAACTCGTACCACTCACAGCGGCATAGACAATTTGAAGATCAAAACCTGAGAATCAACAAGCCCCAAAAATCTCAATCCATTACCAGCGGCCGAACCCTCCTAACTCAGATTTGGAGAGAAAAGGAAACTCTAGAAGAGCAGTTTCCACAGGAAGTCTTTGTCTCTCCCCTCCCAAATCGGTTACCCCTGGAGAGAAACCTCGATTTGGATGCGTTCCCACCACGGCAACCCCTGCAAACTACAGAGGAGATCATGACTGATTTGCAGGAAGTTACAATACAATATATTAATTGTCCTGACCCCATAGAAAGCGCAGCAAGAAGGCATAGAGTAATCGACAGTGACGCTAGAGGTATGATGGAGGAAACTGCAGCTCTTATCCTTGCATCAGCTCAAAGGGAATCCTCAAAAACCTTGGGTAACACTCTTCTCGTGGGAGAAACATCTCAACCCAGAATCCAACTGCATGTTGGGGATCCACGCCTAGCTTCAAGCCCTCTGGCTACATCAATCTCTACACCAAAAAAGAAGAAAAGAGGAAGACCTCCCCTAAAAAGGAATGTAGCTCACAGTCCACAACTCTTGACGGGTGCTTGCTCACGAAAAAGGAAAGCTCTGCAAATCAACCAATCACCAAAGACGAACATCGTAGCCCACCCTAGAACTTCTCCTTCCACTAATCTTATTGCTCAATCGCAACAACGGTTTACATCTCAACGCCATTCTTCTGCAGCTCACCGAATCTTTCCAGCCAGAGGAGAAAGCTCTTCAACCTCAACGAGATCACCTCTTAGAAGCGTCATTGTCCCACCGACATCAAAGAAGAAGGCGGATTTTCATTCTCCGCCAAATCCGCTTCCTTAGCATTAATGAGTTGGAACTGTTGTGAGTTGGGGAACCCCATGACAGTTCAAAGAATAAGGGAGCTACACCAAAAAATAGCTCCGGAAATCATCTTCCTCATGAAACACAAAACAGCGATGAAGTAGTCTTGAAAACACTGGATTGTCTAAGCCTATATTCTCACTTTCTTGTACCGCCCCACAGCCATGGAGGTGGTGGCATGGCTCTGTTTTGGCAACATGATATTGAATTGGAAATTTTATTCTCCTGCAAAGACTACATCGATACTCTCATATCTTACAAAGGCCAAAAATTCTTCTCAACCTTTGTCTATGGTGAACCAAACCAACAGAAGCGGAGGACCGTTTGGAATGAACTGACAATGTGATATGAGCCAAAGACTTAGCTTTCGCTCTCGTAATCGGGCCTGAATAGCCTGTCATTATGGTTGAAGCAAGAGAGAGATTTTAGCTTAACTTCCTCTTTAACCTTAGTCTCTCTTGAGAATAAGATTAATTGTTGGAAGATAGTTTTCTTATTGAATCTAAAAGACCTTATATAGGCCACGCTACAAACCAATTTCCTAATTTAAAAAGGTAACGATCCTAAGACTTAAAACCAATAAAAGGAAAAAACACAAAACTGAAATCCTAATACCGAAAGGAAAGCTCATCCCGTAACTAACTATTTCCTTTTTGGGTAGTTGTAGACGAGACCATAACGTGTATCATTACTCTCCTCCTCGACTAGGAGCTTGTCCTCAAGCTCCAATTCTGGGTAAGCCTCTAGTAGTTTCTCTGCGTCTTCCCAAGTCGCATCATTTGCTGGATCTTCAGTCCACTGAGCCAGTACCTGCCGAACTCCACTCCTTGACCTAGCCCAAAGTAGTTTGAACGGTTTTGCCGGAACAACTCGTCCTTGCAAAATAGGTGGAAGACTAGGGCCATTGCTGGGAAGAGGCCCTTTATGTGCTTTCAGGAGAGAAACATGAAAAACATCATGAATTTGCCTACCTGCTGGGAGCCGAAGTCGATATGAAACTGTACCGATGCGAGAAACCACTTCAAATGGTCCATAGAACTTCGGACAGAGTTTGGTGAAAGCTTGCTTTGCTACAGTTAATTGGCGATATGGTTGAAGTTTAAGCCACACCCAATCTCCCTCGCTAAATTCGACAGTTCTGTGGTGGGTATCATAATTGGTTTTCATCCGTTGCTGAGCTTCTTGAAGTCTTTCCCGAGTCATTGCAAGGAACTCATCGCGTCTTTCCAAAGCGACATCCACCGCTTCCATACGTGAGCTCCCTGAACGATAGTCCAAAAGTCGTGGAGGTTCACGTCCATACACCATCCTAAACGGTGTTGTCTTGAGGCTTGTGTGAAACGAGGTGTTGTAACAATACTCAACCCAAGGAAGCCAAGTGAGCCATTTCCGCGGAGCATCCCCTGTTACACACCGAAGATACATTTCCAAAGTCCAATTTACCACCTCTGTCTGCCCGTCAGATTGTGGGTGATAAGCTGTTGTAAAACACAAATC
The DNA here is from genome assembly GCA_002933915.1 of Eutrema heterophyllum. Classification (NCBI taxonomy): domain Eukaryota; kingdom Viridiplantae; phylum Streptophyta; class Magnoliopsida; order Brassicales; family Brassicaceae; genus Eutrema; species Eutrema heterophyllum. The sequence goes on along the minus strand of PKMM01011738.1, from coordinate 454,062 downwards.
AGTACCAAGCAACCGAAACAGTTCTCGCCAAAAGAGACTGCGAAAGACTTTATCCCTGTCCGAAACAATTGTTTCAGGAATCCCATGTAAACGCACAATATCCCGAAAGAATGCTTGTGCTATGGTAATAGCTGTGTATGGATGACTTAACGCCATGAAATGCGCGTATTTCGAGAAACGGTCCACCACAACTAAGATCACAGTCTTCCCTGAAACTTTAGGCAGTGCTTCAATAAAATCCATTGAAATATCAGACCAGATTTGCGTCGGAACTGGTAATGGTTGCATTAACCCGGCTGGTTGAAGAGTTTCCCACTTATTCTGTTGACAAATCTGACAATTCCCAATGAAGTCTTGGATAGTCTTCTTCCAGCCCTTCCAATAAAAATCACGCCGTATTCGATCCATCGTCTTTTGGACCCCTTCATGACCAAAATTATGGAATCCGGACACAACATCTTGCACCAACGCCGAATCTGATGTCATGTAAGCTCGTCCTTTGTAAAAAATCAGCCCGTCTCGCGCCTCCCAACTGGAGGACTCATCACCGCGAATTATTCGATCTCGGAGACTCGCAAGTGTATAGTTGGTACTGACTTCTTTCCGTAGACGCGCAAAAATCCCTTTATCAGACTTGCGGAGGCTATAAATCCCACTTTCTTGTTCCGGTAAATTCTCATCTCGTCGAGACAATGCATCAGCAACCTTATTGGACGAACCAGAACGAAATTCAACTTCGAAGTCAAATCATAATAGTTTGCTTATCCAATGTATTTGGGGTGAAGTAGACAGACGTTGCTCCAGAAGAAACTTAAGACTGTAATGATCAGTGCGAATTAAAAACCGTCGTCCCCATAGATATGGACGCCAATGTAATACTGCTTTAGCAAGCCCAATCAACTCTCGTTCGTACGCAGCAAGCTTGAGATGTTGATCTGCTAGCTTGCGACTAAAAAACGTTATTGGGTGCCCATCTTGTTGAAGTACCACACCGATACCACTCCCGGATGCATCGCATTCGACGAAAAATTCCTTCAAAAAATATGGCAGAGCTAGAACCGGAGATTCAGAGAGGGCTCTTTTTAGGGTATTAAAAGCGATGTCTGTTGCATCATTCCACGAGAATCCTGTTTTGCGAAGTAGACTGGTTAACGGGGCTGCAATAATGCCATAATCTCGAATCAACTTCCTATAGTATCCCGAAAGACCAAGAAATCCTCGAACTGCTCGGATCGACTCAGGGCGCGGCCATGTTGTAATGGCTGTAATTTTGGACTGATCAACCTTCACCCCATTGTGAGAAATCACATGCCCAAGGTAGCCCACTTCTTCTTGGCCAAACGAACACTTTGAGTGTTTAAGTAGTAACCCGTGAGTCATTAAGAGTTCAAAAACCCGCCTCACATGTCCTAAGTGATATGCCCATGTAGTGTTGTAGATGAGAATGTCGTCAAAGAATACCAAGACAAACTTCCGAAGAATTCCACTAAACACTGAATTCATAAGGCTTTGAAACGTGGATGGAGCGTTCGAAAGCCCAAATGGCATAACGAGAAACTCATAGTGACCATGGTGCGTTTGGAAAGCAGTTTTCTCAATGTCCTCTTCGAATACACGGACCTGGTGATACCCTGATGCTAAATCGAGTTTTGTGAAAAAACGGGCTCCATGCAATTCATCTATCAGCTCATCAACTACTGGTATTGGAAACTTGTCTTTGACCGTGATTTTATTTAGTTCGCGGAAGTCGATGCAAAATTGCCACGAATTGTCTACCTTTTTCACTAGCAAGACGGGTGACGAGAATGGTGAGCTGCTAGGTCGAATAATGCCAGTACGAAGCATCTATGTGCATTGTTTCTCAATCTCATCCTTGAGTAGATGTGGGTAACGGTAGGGTCTTACAGCCACCGGATTAGCCCCTTGAATAAGTATGATCCTGTGGTCACAATCACGCCTAGGAGGTAACCCTGATGGTTTGGAAAACACAGCGCTGTATTCTTTCAACAGCTTATCAAGACCCTTTGAAGCAGGTGCCGAACTTAGTGACCAAATCGCTCGAGCTCGCGGTGTTGACCCTGTCCTTTTGTTGATGCTCGGAGTTGTGAAAATTTCCTCCTCATCCGTGAACCATTTCTCCAGGTTCTCGATACTGGTACTGAGAGCATTCAAGACAATATCTCCACAATCGCGTGCTGCTGCTTCACCGTGCCATTTAATTGTCGAACCTTGATGTTGAAATTCCACCATGTGTGTCGTTCCATCCCACATCACACGTCCAAGAGCGTTCAACCAACGAATCCCGAGAACGATATCAAACCCGGTTAACGGAATCGCAAAACAGTCTGCTTCAAATTGATGTCCCTGCACACTCATTACGAGCCCTTTGAAAAACCCGTCAATTGGACACTTTCCTCCATCAGGAAGTGCCACAAATCGTCCTGGTCGTCGTTTCATCGTAATTCCTAGTTTTTCTGCCATGCTGCTCTTGATGAAGTTGTGAGTACTGCCCGTGTCGAGTAACACCCATCCTGTTTCTGTGGCGATATTAGCCCGTACCTGGAATGTTGTTTTAGTTAATGTTCCATTCATCGCATTCAAGGAGATCTCCACGTCTTCTTCTTCGAAAGGCTCGTCTTCTTGATCCTCCCCGTCCAGAACTGGCATGATGTGAAACAAGACTGGTTTACAAATATGTTATTTTGTAAAGCTTTCATCACAATTGAAACACAATCCTTGTGCACGTCTCTCTGCCATCTCAGCACGGGATAATTTCTTCCAAATTTTTTTTGGTGGAGCTGTCGAAGGCCCTACTGGTCGTGATGATGAGGGTTCTACATCTCTCGTGCTTTGACTACCGCGGTTTCCCAATAGCCCATGCTTAGTTGGTTGCACGGGTTGTCGAGCTAAGGGAGCTAAATGTCCTCCAAATGTTCGTACTCGCCGGTCACCTTCAATTTTATATTCATTATCCCGAGCGTATTCCATTGCTTCGAAGATTGTCTCAGGACGAAGATATTCCACTTCTTTACGCAAATTGTCAGATAAACCAGCACAAAATTGCCACAATTGTTGGTCACTGGTTAACATGGTTTGTCGTCCTAGACATTCCTCGAATTGATTGCAATACTCATCGACGGTTCCAGTATGTCGTAGGTTAGACAATTCCCCCACCGGATTTACTGCATCAGCTTTTCCAAAGCGGCTTTTGCATATTTTTTTGAATTCTGCCCAACCTAACCGGTGCGTGACCAGTCGTCGGAGATTGTTGTTCCAATGGTACGCCTGTCTTGTCAGCACGAATGTGGCTTGTCGTACCTTCGCATCGTCATTGAAAACTCTTTGATCAGCAAAGTAGTCATCGCATTTTTGCAACCATTCAACAGCATTAGTCGACCCATCATATGGTGGAAACTCCATCCTCGAGGGCTGTGATACCCATGAGCCTGAGTGACCACCTCCACTAATGTTAGGTCGTAACCACCAGCCCTTCCAAATCCATCAGTCCCTTGGACATCTCTTGTTGAAGTATCAATGTGAAATCCGTCTTGCAGTACGCCAATTGGCCTGACGTTCCAGTCTCCACCTCCGTCCGCACAGCGATGCCCTCGTTCCTTACCTACTGAACGTATCGGCCATGGTCCCCCGGAGTAAGCAGGTTGCCTCCCACCGTTCTGTTACTTTCCAGTGGTAAATCCCCTGTTCCAGCTTTATGAGTGGACGTCTCACCGCCACGTCCTGGTGGTATGATGATGTTGTGATCACTCTTAGAGGTTGGTGTGATACTCTTTTCACCCTTTGTTGGATCTCCGTCTGTTGGGGCTGGAATCACGACCTGGTTTCCCGCTGCGAGCTTGCTGTGCAACACGGTCTGCTCCCCTCGTAGTTGTGTAATTTCCTTGTGGGTCTGCGCGAACATCTTTTGTTGAGCTGCATCAGATGCTTCCAACGCTGTTTGTTGAGCAGCAGTCTTCTCTTGAAGATTTCCTAACGAGGATTGCATTTCTTGGACCATCTCCATTAGTTTTGCGAGTTGCGCAGAGAATGTTGCCATCGAGTATGTGTCTCCCATTGAATCGCGTTGCTCTGATACCAAATTGATATGAGCCAAAGACTTAGCTTTCGCTCTCGTAATCGGGCCTGAATAGCCTGTCGTTATGGTTGAAGCAAGAGAGAGATTTTAGCTTAACTTCCTCTTTAACCTTAGTCTCTCTTGAGAATAAGATTAATTGTTGGAAGATAGTTTTCTTATTGAATCTAAAAGACCTTATATAGGCCACGCTACAAACCAATTTTCTAATTTAAAAAGGTAACGATCCTAAGACTTAAAACCAATAAAAGGAAAAAACACAAAACTGAAATCCTAATACCGAAAGGAAAGCTCATCCCGTAACTAACTATTTCCTTTTTGGCGACGGTTGTAGACGAGACCATAACGTGTATCACAATGCTAGGCACGGGCAGAGATGCTCCTTGGTTCCTTACAGGGGATTTCAACGATATTTTAGAAAATTCAGAAAAATCGGGAGGATAAAACCGAGCAGAAGGCTCCTTTGTTGACTTTCGCGCTTTCATATCCCAATGCGACTTGTACGATCTGAGACACTCCGGCAACTTCTTGTCATGGCGTGGAGTTAGACATAATCACCTTGTTCACTGCCGTCTTGATCGATCAATGTCAAATAGCCCCTGGGCAGAGATTTTCCCTTTTGGTCGCTGCAATTACCTCCAGTTCGAGGGCTCTGACCACCGTCCACTTATTTCCTATATAAAACCCTTCTCAGCTTGTCAAAGGGGTCTGTTCAGATACGATCGGCGGATGCGTGAAAATCCTGCAATCAACAAAATTGTATCCGAGACTTGGAACTCTGAGTCCCTCGCATCAGTGGAACAGAGAATTGCAAACTGTCGGAAGCGGATCTCAAGTTGGAACAGAAAACACCATTCTAACAGTTAAAAAGTCATTATAGCGACAAAGGAGAGACTTGAGGAAGCAATGAGTTCCCCGGTGTTGAATGAATCCAACATCACAGAAATCACTCAAGCATTGAATCAGGCCTACAAAGAAGAGGAGGAATTCTGGACGCAGAGAAGTAGAACTCTCTGGCTCACTTTGGGAGACAAAAATTCTGGGTTTTTCCACGCAGTCACTAGAGGAAGACGTGCAGTGAATAAGTTTTTCGTTATAGAAGACAGTGAGGGAAAGGTCTTCTATGAAGAGCCAGAAATAGTCCAGGTGATCAACAGCTACTTCCAAGATCTTTTTATCACCAAAAACACAAACTGCTCTTAAACGGTAGAACAAGCTCTCCACCCGTACATCTCCTCTGAAATAAACGAGTCTCTGATTGCTGACCCATCGGGAGAAGAAATCAGATCTGCTCTCTTCTCAATTCACCCCGACAAGGCACCAGGACCAAATGGCTTTTCGTCTAGCTTCTTCCAGTCAAATTGGCCAGTGGTTGGCCTTGCTATAATAGAAGAGATCGAGGGGATTTTCTCTTATGGTGTACTCCCGCAGAACATCAACAAGACTCATATTCGCCTTATTCCAAAGACAAAAAGCTCGAAAACAGTTGCTGAGTATCGTCCTGTTGCATCATGCAATGTCTATTACAAAATTATCTCGAAAATCATTACAAGAAGGCTCCAACCAATCCTCTCATCGATTATATCTAAAACTCAGTCCGCTTTTGTTCCCGGTAGAGCTACATCGGATAACGTCCTCATAACACATGAAACTCTACACTTTCTAAAAGGATCAGCGACAACAAAACATTGTTCCATGGCAGTGAAAACTGACATGAGTAAAGCCTACGATAAGCTTGAATGGAGTTTCATTATCTCGGTGTTTGAAAGACTCGGGTTTCACAAGAAGTGGATTAATTGGATTTGGCAATGCATCACAACTGTCTCCTACTCCTTGATCAATGGAACAGCTCAAGGACAGGTAATACCACAAAGAGGGATTCGACAAGGAGATCTTTTATCCCCGTACATCTTCATTCTTTGCGGTGAGGTCTTATCGGGTCTATGCAAAAGAGCTCAAGCTTCTGGTCATCTTCCCGGCATCAGAGTTTCAAGGGGAAGCCCGAGAGTAAACCATCTTCTCTTCACGGACGATACTATGTTCTTTTACAAGACAAGCCCCTCGTGATGTGTTTCTTTGCTGTCGATCCTCAGAATTTATGAATCTGCTTCGGGACAGATGAAAAATGTCCAGAAATCATCAATTATGTTTTCGAGAAAGACACCATCGGAGATTAGAAATCGTGTCAAGGCTGCTCTAGGGATTTCCAAAGAAGGAGGACAAGGAAAATATCTTGGACTCCCGGAAAGCTTTGGTCGACGAAAAAAAGATCTCTTTACTCAAATAGTGGATCGAATCCGATAAAAGGCTGTTAATTGGTCATCAAAATTGCTCTCGAAGGCAGGAAAGCTAACTATGATCAAATTGGTCCTAGCTACCATCCCAACCTACTCTATGACGTGCTTTAAACTTCCCTTAAGCTTGTGTAAAAGGAGCCAATCTGAATTAACAATATTTTGGTGGCATGCAAAGCACGGCACGAAGAAAATGTGTTTTGTCTCATGGCAAAAGCTCACAAACTCGAAGAAAGATGGAGGCCTGAGATTCAGAGATATTCAATGTTTCAATGATGCTCTCCTAGCGAAGTTGAGTTGGAGGATCCTCTCTCAACCCACAGGACTTCTGGCAAAGGTTCTACTAGGGAAATATTGTAAAGAAAAACCATTTTTGGAAACCCCAATAAACGCGTCTGCATCACATGGATGGAGAGGTATTTTGATTGGCATGGATCTACTCAAGCTCCAACTCGGCAAAGTTATTGGAAACGGCAAAACTACCTCTGTGTGGTATGACCCTTGGACATCGCTAGATCAACCTCAGAAGCCGATGGGACCCCAACACTGGAATCAAAAGATCTAAAGGTCGCTGATCTATTTGATGATGATTCTCAAAGGTGGAACAGAGGAAAAATTGAGGAGTTGTTTCCGGAACTTGCAACAAAAATCCTCTGCCTCAGACCAAGCAAAGCAGAGGCTAATGACGCGTATGTATGGCTGCCAAACTAGTCGGGAATCTACTCCTCCAAATCGGGATACCACATTGCTAGATCTGAATTGCCCCAACCGATAAACCATGCTCATCAAAACGTCAACTGGCACTTTATGATCTGGTTGGGAAATTTATTGCCAAAACTCAGAGTTTTCATGTGGAATGCAATGCAAAATGCACTACCAGTGGGGGAAAATCTTCTCAATAGAGGGATTCTTGACGATACAGGCTGCATCCATTGTGGGGATTTAGAGTCAACGGCTCATCTGTTTTTCCACTGCCCTTTCGCCCAAAAAGTGTGGCGACTCGCTCCGTTTCAATCAGAGGTCGATTCAGCTTCTATCCTTGATTTCGAGACATGCTTTTCACAATCTGTGTAGATGATTTGTCTCACTCTAACTGGAGTAGGAACATGACCCATGTTTCCTTGGATTTGTTGGGCTTTATGGTCGTCACGAAATTTACGATTGTTTGAGACCATAATTTTCTCGCCGGAAGAAACAATGTGTAAGGTTGTTGCTGATGCTAGAGAATGGCAAGATTCACAGCTTGCAAACTGATACATGATATTTTTCGCATTCAATTATCCAAGTGTACTCATGTCATTGTAGCACTTGAGATGTCAATCCATATGGGTTTAAGATTGAAACACTAAGAATGCAAGAAACTTCTTAATCTAGAGCAAAACGTTTTTGTTGGTTTTTATGTTTTTTATCGAAAGAAAATAAAAGACAAAAAAGCAAAACACAAAAAGAAAAACGTTGGATCATAGCTTAAACTATCAAAGAGATGATTAACAATTAAACAATGAATAATTTGGAAGCATTAATCACTATCTTAGAACATGGAACACAATTCACTTTTTGACTAGTCCACTCTTGTGGTACTAATCACTTCATTGATTACTCGATTAAGCTAAACTCCCGTATGCAATCGAAAAATAATTGATGAGCATTAATCACAGGTCCATTAAGTTCACTAAACACCCTAACTCAACTCCCGTAGGCTAGGGATGAATAACTCACAAAAGGTTCGGTTCAAGCAATTCATCGACTCTTTCCGGATGTGAAATGCCTAAGTTCAAGAAATAAATGAACAATTCTAATCTAGCACTAANGGAAACGGCAAAACTACCTCTGTGTGGTATGACCCTTGGACATCGCTAGATCAACCTCAGAAGCCGATGGGACCCCAACACTGGAATCAAAAGATCTAAAGGTCGCTGATCTATTTGATGATGATTCTCAAAGGTGGAACAGAGGAAAAATTGAGGAGTTGTTTCCGGAACTTGCAACAAAAATCCTCTGCCTCAGACCAAGCAAAGCGGAGGCTAATGACGCGTATGTATGGCTGCCAAACTAGTCGGGAATCTACTCCTCCAAATCGGGATACCACATTGCTAGATCTGAATTGCCCCAACCGATAAAGCATGCTCATCAAAACGTCAACTGGCACTCTATGATCTGGTTGGGAAATTTTTTGCCAAAACTCAGAGTTTTCATGTGGAATGCAATGCAAAATGCACTACCAATGGGGGAAAATCTTCTCAATAGAGGGATTCTTGACGATACAGGCTGCATCCATTGTGGGGATTTAGAGTCAACGGCTCATCTGTTTTTCCACTGCCCTTTCGCCCAAAAAGTGTGGCGACTCGCTCCGTTTCAATCAGAGGTCGATTCAGCTTCTATCCTTGATTTCGAGACATGCTTTTCACAATCTGTGCAGATGATTTGTCTCACTCCAACTGGAGTAGGAACATGACCCATGTTTCCTTGGATTTGTTGGGCTTTATGGTCGTCACGAAATTTACGATTGTTTGAGACCATAATTTTCTCGCCGGAAGAAACAATGTGTAAGGTTGTTGCTGATGCTAGAGAATGGCAAGATTCACAGCTTGCAAACCAGCCCTCGCCGACACCTCGTAGAGCTACAAACCTCGATACTTCGGCAACAAACTGGATCTGTTGTCACTCTGACGCATCTTGGACCGAAAATTCGAAAATTGCAGGCTTTGGCTGGATTTTCTCCGACAACGACAGATCAGAACTATGTCGAAATAACTCTGCTGAAACTTTTGTGTTATCCCCCCCTAATGGCAGAGGCGTTGGCTATCCGAGCCTCATTGACACATGCTTTGGAGAAGGGATACACTATGCTATGTCTTAAGTCTGATGCCTAGGACCTCGTCCGAGCGTTAAACTCTCGGGAACAGATCAATGAGCTCCATGGACTCCTCTTTGATATCTATTCCATTTTACCTTGGTTTCTTGCTATTTCCTTTGTTTCGATTCCACGTTTAGCCAACTGTTCGGCAGATGCGTTGGCAAAACATTCCCTTCGGGAGTTCACTGTCTCCATTTCGATTATGTAAACCCATAATTTCTTAATGAAATTGTTGTTCAAAAAAAAAGAAAGGATATGTGACAATTGAAGAAGAAAAAATGAAATAAAATTTAGTTGAGAAAGACATATAGAAAGGAATTTTGGGATGTGGCTGTAAAGGGAGAAGGGATGTGATTCAATTTTGGGATGTGTTTAATTTTCCAGAATTTTCTCAAATATCATCATCCAATGAGGTGGTATTTGTATCCACTCTTTTTTTAACTACAAATTGTCCTCCAAATCATTCCAAATTATTTTTATATAAATTTTCAATGAAATCCTTGTTTTCCAATAAGGTGAGATTTTAATGAATTTTTATAAATGATTAATCCACTAACTCTGGATTTTGAAGACTTTTGACAAATACTAGATCCAATAAGATAGGATTTTAAAACATTTTATTACCAATTGAATAAGGGGAGATTTGAAGAAAAATTAAAATCATCCCAAATCATTAATACAATATGCCCCCCTATAAGTTGAATAAAAAATCAGCGTCCATGTAAATCACGGCTTTGTCCACATTACACTAATCCTCTTTTTTTTTTGTTTAAATGTTAAATTTTATATTAATTTTAAGATTTGCGACATCAGTTACAGAGATAACTAAGAAAGTAGAAAGACCGAAAACTACAAACAAAGACAAAGAACAACATGGAACAAATAAACGGACAAAGAAACGAGCAAGCTATACACACGTCTCGGGATACCCAAAGGATCCTCGACGAAGAAACATCGATTATGAACACATAAGCTCAGACATTTGCGTTATTGCCACAGTTCTAAGGAACTCGAGTCCTCATCGTTGTTGCCACGCTCCCACCCGAGGTAAGCCCTCAAACCCCGCAAGTAGGAGCGCCTATAGATTCTCCGAGGACAAACACAAAAACGTAACTGCTTCAACGAACCACTTCACAACCAGCGGCACGGGAGCCTCTTCGGGCAGCCAGAGAAGCCGCCTTTGGCCGCCTTTCCCGAGCTAGTGAAAGCTACAAGAATCATCTCCCAAGGAAATGAAAATAGTCCCCAAAACAGATATGCCGCCTCAATTCGTCACCGAGTCACCACCGGAGTCGTTTAACGGAGCATTCGATCCCTAACCGCTCCTAGAACCTTTGAACAAAGCCGGGGAAAAAGAAAAACACACATCGGAGGATGACATGTGGAGCCAAACAGGACTACTCGCCGACATGAGCCAAATCCGACCTCCACTCACCGCCGACGGGACTAAAAACGAGAGAAGCGGAGGAGGAGCCACATCTCCATGCACAAGAGAGGAAGGGGGAAACCGCGGAGCCTCTTCGCTGACGCCGGAGATCCGTCCTCGAGGACCCCAGAATCGTCCACTGTCGAGATCCAGACGAGACCCGCTTCATCATCTGCACTGGAGCCTAACCCGAGGTAGAACTGAATCGCTACACACCACCACCAGATCGACCCACTGCGTCGCCACACACGCCGGAGTACACCCCGCTGCGACCCTCGATCCAAAAATCGAAGAAGAGCCCCTACCACTAGAAAAACGAGAAAATCAAGGGGGGGGGGGGGTGTGAGCCGCAAACCAAATGAAGGAGAGAATGGGGAGCCTCCCCCGGCGGCGGTGAGGAGCACCAGCCACCGGAGAGGCAGCGACAAAGAAGACTCGGCAGTGGCGGCTTAGAGAGAAGTTGGATAGAAAAGAGAAATTAGGGCGTCTCCACTAATCCTCCTTTTGATCAGATTAATCCAACGTTTTTAAAGCTTCAAATGATCGAAGTATTTTTCCTTCAGAACTTGAGCAAGAAGGAGGATTAGTGTTAGTGTGCCTAAATCCTAATTCACTTTTCTGCGCTTTCGTTAATCTGGTCTGGATCTTTGGCCCAATTATTGGGATCCATTCTCTTGTTAAAAAATTAGTTTCTAATTTTGTAAAACTCGGATGTTTAACTTTGTTTTTTTGTTTCCCTCTTTGTCCAGAAGGCAATTCATGCCGTCATTTTGCTTTTTTTTATTCCCATTTAATTATTTGTCTCTCTCTTGATTATTAATTCAATACCACGTAATTGCTCGAATATTTGGGTTTAGGTCCTTTTAATAATTGTATTTATAGATTTAGAGACTTAAAATATGTTAACTATAGTACCAGTCAAAGACAAAATTGTCGGCTATATCATCAATATATATTATAAGCAAAGTCAGATTTATGAATGAAGTTTTCTTATTCACTTCCATATAGCTAATTATTATTTTGCCTCTCATTAAAAATTGGTTAGTACCATTTAAATCGGGTTAAAATTAGTTTTGTTTAAAATTTGCGAAATTATTGTACTGATTTTGTTACCGGTTTAACGTTGGGTCGTTTAATGCTATGGACTCGCTCTGGACGTTGGGTTTTCGTTTATTGGGTTTAGTTTTCTTAAATATCAAATGCGTGTGTGTTTAGGGTCGTCGGCCGTTTTTAGTTAATTTAGGGTTTTTGCGTTAAAAAAAAAATTGGTCGAAACCCTAGCTTCGTTTGTGCATCCCAAGAGTGCATATTGCTTAGTTTTATTTTGTTAGTGTTTTGGTTTTGATTTCTGTCTTTAGTATGTTTTTTCCGTGCTTGCCTCTTATCTTAGTTTAGAGTTTCGTTCGTTCTTCTTCATCGATGATAGATTGACTAATTTGGGTTCTTAAACGTGTAGGTGGCTCTAATTCTAGAGAAATTTACTCGGGCTGTTCATCCTTTCTGCTCCGTCGAGGTATATGTTTCGTCTGTGTCACGTCTGCGAGTTTGTATGATTTTTCTTTTTCTTTGTTCTGGTTTAGTCTCTATGCTAGTTTTTTTTGTTGCTTTTGTCATTTTATTGATCTAATGATTTGCTTTTATGTTGATATTGATCTGATTAATATTATATCGTTGGGAAAGCCCACACTGATGATAGTAATTTGCGTAGATGAATGGTCATATTTTTCTTTTTCCTAGATGAATTATTCTTATATCTTTGTTGTTTATCGATCCAGATTTGGAGTCTCAAGTCGGGATGGGGAAGCCGACCCGATGTATACGTTGGGAAAGCCCACACTGATGATATAACTTATGTTAAGTTCTCTAGCGATGGGAGAATTATGGTGTCAAGAAGTTTTGATGGTTCTCTAAAGGTAAAACCTTAAATCATTATCCTTTTTTTGACCAGTTTGGTCAGCAGTAGAAACTGAACACTTTCTTGAATTTTGATCAGGTCTGGGACTTGCGGCAGATGAAAGAAGCTCTAATGGCGTTTGAGGATCTCCCTAATAATTATGCCCAAACAAACGTTGCCTTTAGTCCAGATGAACAAATCATCCTGACTGGGACATCCGCTGAGAAAGACAGTACAACGGGAGGCTTGCTCTGCTTCTACGACCGCACCAAACTCGAGATTGTTCAAAAAGTCGGAATATCTCCAACTTGCAGCGTGGTGCAATGCGCTTGGCACCCGATGTTGAATCAGGTAAACAACAACAATAACAAAAGCAGTGTTTCCTTCTTCTAAAATCTTATTTTTGACTTCACACTAAAAGGTTTCTATTGTGTGTACTAGATATTTGCAACATCGGGAGACAAAAGCCAAGGAGGAACTCACATTCTTTACTATCCAACTCAGAGCGAGACAGGTGCATGCGTCTGTGTTGCACGTGCACCAAGAAAGAAATCTGTAGACGATTACCAACCAGAGCCAGTAATACACATTCCTCATGCATTACCATTGTTCAAAGATCCACGAAGCCGTAAACGACAAAGAGAGAAAACATTGAAGGATCCTGCTAAAGCCCATAAGCATGAGCTTCCCATGACTGGTCCTGGTCATGGTGGAAGAGTTGGGACAACCGGTAGTCGCTTATTAACACAATATCTTCTCAAGGTAAGGCGCTGAAGTATCTTCTTCGAGTTCTTGGACTCGGGTTATTTGTGATTTGTAATGTATTGGAATTTTGTCGTTTTTGTGTGTTTTGCAGCAAGGTGGGATGATAATAAAAGTGACTTGGATGGAGGAAGATCCAAGAGAAGCAATATTGAAATACGCAGAAGTTGCTGTTAAGGATCCTAGGTTTATTGCACTGCACCTGCTTACTCTCAGACCCAGCCCAAGATCATCTTTGCTAAATCTGACGATGAAGAAGAAGACGAAGATGTCGTCAACAAATAATTAGAGTGTTTCCAAAAGTACTTCACTTTTCCCAACGACCATTTTCTTGTATTATGTATAATGGATCATATCATGGCACATTAGAATAACAGAACGAATTATTTTTATCCTGAAATAAAATTGCATGTTATTGACGTAAGAATTACGGATTCACGGGTTGATCACATTTAATTGTGCGGACTCGCGGTTAATTTTTGTTTTTTAATAAAAATTTGTTTTATATATAATTATATAGAGAAGATTAAATCAAACTGATTGGGCAAAAGCGACTGATATTAAAAAAAGAACTTTAATTTAATTATTAAAATTTTTTTTAGCAATGCACATCTTTCTTACAAACAAACAAATTGTATCCAAATATAGTATCTAGATGTAAGAAACTAATTTCAGAAGCGAACTACTTGAGTCTGGACGCAGCATGCCAGCATCCATATACAAAATAGAACGGGCGTATTAACAAAAAATGAAAATTAGATGCTAAGCATGTCTATATATTAAAGAGTAAGAGAGCATAAATATGCTCTCCTGTGAGAGAATTATTGTGAAACATCAAATCAAGCACTTGAATTAAGCAAAAAGGGTTTTCAAGTGTTATGTACAACCTTAACAAACAAAAGCTTCTATTGAGCGGCGATTAATTTACAAGGGCAAGAAACAAGTTTGTTAATGACAAAAGCTTCTGTTTTTCCGTTTTCTTACTTTTTCTACTGCAGTAAAATCTGAGATAAAACATTTGTATTCATCACCTGTAAAGTCTTCTGCGTATATGGGGGTAGTAAAGTTACACTCTTTTGCTCTCCTTTTTTTCATATTATTTGACTTTGGTTGGTTTCTTCGATTTGTATTTGACTTTGGTTGGTGTCTTCAGTTTTTTTTTTCAAAAAGATACACTACTCTCATAATTTAAATTAGATGCATGATAACAGCGAAAAGTAATTAGTCAAATAATAATTTTTCTAATGAATTACGATAAGAATCAAAATAACAATAGAAAAGTAAATCGTTCAAATAACAATTATAAAAATGTCAAGATCATGATGAAATAACTAAAATTCGAAGAATGAAAAATAAAAATTAGACTAACAATTTTAGAAAAGTGCAAAGATTAGAATTAGGGAAACCCAGTTTGATCATAATGATAAAATAACAGTTGAATTCGACAGTACTAAACTGGTTCCAAACCTTGTTTTAAATATTTGAGGAAAAGTACGGAAGCCACAAAAAAATAGTGGTTGAAACGATAAAAATGTTTTGAATGCAAAAAAATGTGTGATTGATATGAAGAAGGAGAAAGAAGAGATGGCGAAGATACTTGAGGTAAACTAAGAGAACAAAAGGGAGAAGTAGAAGTTGAAGGAGACAACAGTAAACCTAGCTATTGTGAAATTTATGGAGAAGAAAAACAAAAGAATCAAGGGAGATCTAAGTTAGGAATCTAGAGAGAGAGATATTAAGAGAGAGTGTAAGATATAGGGAGGGAGAGATATAGAAAGAGGGAGGGAGGGAGAGAGAAAGAGAAGGAGAGAGAGAGAGGAAGATAGAGAAAGGGAGAGAGAGGGGGAAAGAGAGGGAGAGGGAGAGGGAGAGAGAGAGTTAAAGCCTCTAGGGTCATGTAATTGATTGATATTATATCCTATTAGTTCGTCTCTTCCACAATCTAATTTTTTTGTTTAATCGGCTTAATAAAGAATTTAAAACCTTTAAGAACATGTAAGTGTAATTTTTTGGTAACGGTGGTCTTAATTTTTTATTATTTTTGTATGTATTTCTATTTTTCAAAACATTATAAGCATGTAAGCTACAAGGAAATAGTGGTTGAAACGATGAAGATGTTTGATGGCGAGTAATGAGTGATTGATATGAAGAAGGAGAAGAAAGAGATGGCGAAGATGCTTGAAGATAAACTAACATAACAAAAAAAAAAAGGAGAAGTTGAATGATACAAAACTAAACCTATCTATTGTGGAATTTTTCATTCATGAAGAAGAAGAAGAACAACATGCTGGTGATTTTTGAGGAAGAGTATCTAAATCAGAAATCTAGAGAGAGAGAGAGAGAGAGAGAGAGCCTTCAGGACATGTAATTGATCGATAATATTCTATCACCGTTAGTTCATCTCTTCTGTGTTTCTGATTTCTGTTTATTCTCGTTGATAAGAAAGTTAAAGTTTTCACGAACATGTAAGTGTAGTTTTTTCACATGGTCAGTTTTTTTTTTTTTTTGGACCAACTGAAACTTCAATTACTCAAACTGAAATTGCTGAAACAGCATACAAAGAGTTTTTTGCCAAAGAATCAGCAATTACATTAGATAATCTAGGGATAAACTTGAAATAGATGGCATCAAAACCACTGGCGAGGAGGTTGATATCCTCTAAAATACCATGGAGTTCAGATACACTAGAGCCTAAGTTGATGGCTCTAACCAAGGTTAGGGAATCGGTTTCGACCGATATGTTCCTTATTTCTTTAGTAGCTACTAGGGAAAGAGCTGCACGGATCGCCAAACCTTCTACCACCAAGGGGGAGTTGACAAACTCCGTGGCTTGAGAAAAGGTGCTCAGTGTCTAAAGATTCTGGTTTAGGAGAGTCCAGCCAAGTCCCGCTCTCCTCTGGTCTTTACTCCAAACTGCATCCGTTTGACTTCAGAGAGGGGATTTGTAGAGGGTGAAGACACCACAGGACAGAGCCTTGGGTTTACTCAACTGTCCCTCTTGCCATTCTCTGGCATCCCGAATCGCCTTGTTCACAGTTTCTAGAACTGAGAAAGCCTTGTCACTAAAGACCAAGTTGTTCCTTGCTGTCCAGATATTCCAAGCGATCCAAGGGCTAAGAGGCCCTGAAACTAACCCCAAGGGGGGCAAACAACCAGCATTTTTAACTTCTTTCCACATCTGCTCAAAGCTGGCCTGCTGCTGGTACTCAATCTCATAAGCGAATGGGGCCTTTTCCCAGACATTCCTTGCAAACTCACAATGGAAGAGCATGTGAGCAACGGATTCCAGGCCTCCACACCGAGGGCAAGGTAGAATAACATCTGGGATTCTCTCTGCCAATCGTTCTCCAACGGGAAGAGCTCCACTTGCTGCACGCCATATAAAGGTCTTGATATTTGGTGCGGTGGGGAGATCCAAAATATCAGATTTCCAATTCAGTGAGCTACAGTTCAGTTTCGGGCTTAGATCCTCTTGAGCTGCAAAATATCCCGACTTCGTGGAATACACACCAGACTTTTCTTTTAACCATATCATCTTATCCTCTGCGTCAAAAAGGCTTGGCTTTATGGCCATGATCTCAGATTCCAAAAGTGGGAGATATTGCTGGATTTTCTGTCTATCCCAGCTCTTGGTTGATTCATCAATGAGCTCTGCCACTCGCATCTCCCCATCGTTTTCTTTGCAGGGACCATAAGAGACAGTTGTGTGGTAGATGATAGCCAGCAATCACTCCAAACTTTGACTGATTTCCCATTGCCTATCACCCATCCCATGTTCTTTTTAAGCAGGTCCCTACCTGTTAGGATGCTTCTCCATCCATGAGATGCTGAGGCATGGCACACACATTCTAGAAAATCAGATTTAGGGCAGTACTTGCCTAAGAAGATTCGAGCCAAGAGGCTATTAGGATTGTTCAGGATTCTCCAGCTTAGCTTGGCAAGGAGAGCATCATTGAAACAAGATATGTCACGANAGGGCAAGGTAGAATAACATCTGGGATTCTCTCTGCCAATCGTTCTCCAACGGGAAGAGCTCCACTTGCTGCACGCCATATAAAGGTCTTGATATTTGGTGCGGTGGGGAGATCCAAAATATCAGATTTCCAATTCAGTGAGCTACAGTTCAGTTTCGGGCTTAGATCCTCTTGAGCTGCAAAATATCCCGACTTCGTGGAATACACACCAGACTTTTCTTTTAACCATATCATCTTATCCTCTGCGTCAAAAAGGCTTGGCTTTATGGCCATGATCTCAGATTCCAAAAGTGGGAGATATTGCTGGATTTTCTATCTATCCCAGCTCTTGGTTGATTCATCAATGAGCTCTGCCACTCGCATCTCCCCATCGTTTTCTTTGCAGGGACCATAATGAGACAATTGTGTGGTAGATGATAGCCAGCAATCACTCCAAACTTTGACTGATTTCCCATTGCCTATCACCCATCCCATGTTCTTTTTAAGCAGGTCCCTACCTGTTAGGATGCTTCTCCATCCATGAGACGCTGAGGCATGGCACACACATTCTAGAAAATCAGATTTAGGGCAGTACTTGCCTAAGAAGATTCGAGCCAAGAGGCTATTAGGATTGTTCAGGATTCTCCAGCTTAGCTTGGCAAGGAGAGCATCATTGAAACAAGATATGTCACGAAAACCCAAACCCCCATTGTTCTTATGCTGAGCCAGTTTTTCCCATGAGATCCAGCACATTTTCTTCTTGTCCACTTTTGTTTCCCACCAGAAACGGGTTAAGGCAGATTGAATTCTCTTACAAAGAGAGCCCGGGAGCTTGAAGCACGACATTGCATAAGTTGGCATAGAGGCGAGGACACTTTTCAAGAGAACCAGTTTCCCAGCCCCTGAAAAAAATCTTGAGGACCAACTAATGGCCTTTTGTCGGATCTTGTCGACAGTACCAGTAAACATGTCTTTCTTCCGTTTACCGAAATGCTCAGACAGCCCTAGATACTTGCCAACTCCTCCTTCTTTGCCAATTTTTAAAGCATCTTTGACCCTTTCTCTTATATCAAGAGGTGCCAGCCTGGAAAAACTGATAGACGACTTATCCAAATTGATAGATTGCCCTGAGGCTGCTTCATACTTCTTGAGGATGCTGATTAAGGTTGCAGTATTCTCAACACTAGTGTTGCAAAAAAACATTGTATCATCTGCAAATAACAGATGATTGAGCCTCAGGCTTCCTCTAGCCACTCTCAACCCGATCAAGGATCCATTTTCTTGTGCCTTAGAGCAGAGGCCTGACAAAACTTCACTACACAGAATGAAGATGTAAGGGGAAAGGGGGTCTCCCTGTCGAATCCCTCTTGATGGTTTCACGAAACCTTTTGGGCTCTCGTTTATCAGAAAGGAGTAGGACATTGTGCTCACACACTGCATGATCCAGTCAATCCATCGATCCAGTCAATCCATCTCTGATGGAAACCAAACCGGGAAAGGACTAACCTAATGAAATCCCACTCAAGCCGATCATAAGCCTTGCTCATGTTGGTCTTCACAACCATTAACCAAAACTTCTTCGCATCGGAGATTTTGAGGTAGTGGATCATCTCATGAGTGATGTGTACATTATCAGCACTGGCTCTACCATGGACGAACGCTGACTGGTTTTCCGAGATTAACCCAGCCAGCACCGATTGAAGACGTCTTGACAACATTTTGGAAATGATCTTGTAGTAGACGTTACAGAGCGCTATCGGTTTGTAGTCAGACATCTTCTTGGTCCTTGTCCTTTGGGGATTAGTCTGATGAAAGTTTCATTGCTAGCACGAGGGAGCTCACCGTTGGAGAAGAACTCCTGGATTTCGGAAAAAATTCCAGGTCCCACCGTGCTCCAATTAGAATGAAAGAAGCTTGCTGAGAATCCATCGGGCCCAGGCGCCTTGTCGGCATGAATGGAGAAAACCGCAAGTCGAATTTCTTCCGCCGTCGGTTCAGCTGTCAATCGTCGATTTGTCTCCTCGGAGATTTTAGGGCTTATCGCCTCCTTGACAATTGGCTTATGTTGCTATCCTCTGACGAGAAAAGCTTTTGAAAATAGGATACAACCACCTCAACTATCTGGTTTTCTTCGAATTTCAGGACTCCTTCGCCATCTTCAATGACAGAGAAACTGTTGATAGCTTTCCGACCCTTGGCGATGGCATGGAAATACCCCATATTGCGATCACCGAGACTTAGCCACATGATGCGGCTGCGCTGCTTCCAGAATTCCTCTTCCGCTTGGTAAGCTTTCCTGAGCTCCTCATTCAGTTTGGCGATGAGGTTACCATCGTTTGTTGGAGCAGTCATCGCGTCTTCGAGATTAAACTTTCCTTCTGTAATTTGCCTTTGGCTATTGATGAAATGGGCTTTGTTCTAGTCGATGAGAGCCCATTTACACTTGGTTAATCTATGGGTAACAACGCAAGCTGAGCCTTTTGCCCAAGAGTTTTTTATGATCTCCTTCACCTCGTTGTTATGGCGGAGTCTTCGGTCATATTGAAATATCCCTTTCTACTTCTTCCTAGATGTATCAAAATGGGAGATAATCGGCCGGTGATCGGAGCCCTCGAACCGGAGATATTCACTCCTTGCCGCCGTGAAAGACTCCGCTCAGTCGTTATTAGCCAGTGCTCTGTCCAGACGACAACGCACCAGATGATCATGCCTAGTCCCTCTCCAAGATAGGAAATCACCCGAGTCCTGCAGATCATAAAGATCTCCTTCCGGCAGGAAAGATCTGAAGTCTATGAAGGTGCCTTCCGCTCAGACCGGTCCTCCGTTTTTTTCTGAGTTGTCAATTATGTCATTGAAATCCCCCGTGAAGAACCAAGGAGCCTCTCTAGTCGAGGCAAGCTAGATAAGCCGGTCCCAGATTGCTTTCCTTTTTTGTCTATCTGAGTCGCCATAAACCAGGGTAATGAAGATGAGTTTTCCTTCATAGAGTAGCTTCGTATCAATGAAGTTATCACACGACGATATAATTTGCAAGTCTAAATCACGCTTCCAGAAGAGAGCTAAACCGCCTCCTCCTCTGCCGTGTGGGGGAACGAGATGATGGTGACCATAGTTCATCCAAAGCAGTTTCCGGAGAACAAAATCCTCTTCGTTTTTTGTCTCCGAAAGGAATAGGATCTCCGGAAAAAGAGCAAGCCTGATTTCGCGGATCCGTTGGACTGTCAAGGGGTTCCCCAGCCCTTGGAAGTTCCAGCTCAGAATCTTTAAGGAAGATGATTTGATGGAATAAGAAAATCCATCGGTTTCTCCTTCATATTCGGGATGATTTTAAACGGCGGAGGACGGCTATCCTGATCGGTCACCTCACCTAGAGGATTTATTGTGCTTGGTCCTCCCTCATCTGCTAGGCCTGGAGTCACCTCAACTCGAGGGTTATTTTGAACAATAAGTTTCCTGCGAGGTGAGTTTTTTGTTTGCCGAGACTTTCTCTTTTTTGAACTTGTGCATGGTAACATTTTTGGGCTAACTTGTGGTTTTTTCTTTCCAGGTGGTCTTCTTGGTNTTAACCCAGCCAGCACCGATTGAAGACGTCTTGACAACATTTTGGAAATGATCTTGTAGTAGACGTTACAGAGCGCTATCGGTTTGTAGTCAGACATCTTCTTAGTCCTTGTCCTTTGGGGATTAGTCTGATGAAAGCTTCATTGCTACCACGAGGGAGCTCACCGTTGGAGAAGAACTCCTGGATTTCGGAAAAAATTTCAGGTCCCACCGTGCTCCAATTAGAATGAAAGAAGCTTGCTGAGAATCCATCGGGCCCGGGCGCCTTGTCGGCATGAATGGAGAAAACCGCAAGTCGAATTTCTTCCGCCGTCGGTTCAGCTGTCAATCGTCGATTTGTCTCCTCGGAGATTTTAGGGCTTATCGCCTCCTTGACAATTGGCTTCTGTTGCTATCCTCTGACGAGAAAAGCTTTTGAAAATAGGATACAACCACCTCAACTATCTAGTTTTCTTCGAATTTCAGGACTCCTTCGCCATCTTCAATGACAGAGAAACTGTTGATAGCTTTCCGACCCTTGGCGATGGCATGGAAATACCCCATATTGCGATCACCGAGACTTAGCCACATGATGCGGCTGCGCTGCTTCCAGAATTCCTCTTCCGCTTGGTAAGCTTTCCTGAGCTCCTCATTCAGTTTGGCGATGAGGTTACCATCGTTTGTTGGAGCAGCCATCGCGTCTTCGAGATTAAACTTTCCTTCTGTAATTTGCCTTTGGCTATTGATGAAATGGGCTTTGTTCTAGTCGATGAGAGCCCATTTACACTTGGTTAATCTATGGGTAACAGCGCAAGCTGGGCCTTTTTCCCAAGAGTTTTTTATGATCTCCTTCACCTCGTCGTTATGGCGGAGTCTTCGGTCATATTGAAATATCCCTTTCTACTTCTTCCTAGATGTATCAAAATGGGAGATAATCGGCCGGTGATCGGAGCCCTCGAACCGGAGATATTCACTCCTTGCCGCCGTGAAAGACTCCGCTCAGTCGTTATTAGCCAGTGCTCTGTCCAGACGACAACACACCAGATGATCATGCCTAGTCCCTCTCCAAGATAGGAAATCACCCGAGTCCTGCAGATCATAAAGATCTCCTTCCGGCAGGAAAGATCTGAAGTCTATGAAGGTGCCTTCCGCTCAGACCGGTCCTCCGTTTTTTTCTGAGTTGTCAATTATGTCATTGAAATCCCCCGTGAGGAACCAAGGAGCCTTTCTAGTCGAGGCAAGCTAGATAAGCCGGTCCCAGATTGCTTTCCTTTTTTGTCTATCTGAGTCGCCATAAACCAGGGTAATGAAGATGAGTTTTCCTTCATAGAGTAGCTTCGTATCGATGAAGTTATCACACGACGATATAATTTGCAAGTCTAAATCACGCTTCCAGAAGAGAGCTAAACCGCCTCCTCCTCTGCCGTGTGGGGGAACGAGATGATGGTGACCATAGTTCATCCAAAGCAGTTTAAGGAAGATGATTTGATGGAATAAGAAAATCCATCGGTTTCTCCTTCATATTCGGGATGATTTTAAACGGCGGAGGACGGCTATCATGATCGGTCACCTCACCTAGAGGATTTATTGTGCTTGGTCCTCCCTCATCTGCTAGGCCTGGAGTCACCTCAACTCAAGGGTTATTTTGAACAATAAGTTTCCTGCGAGGTGAGTTTTTTGTTTGCCGAGACTTTCTCTTTTTTGAACTTGTGCATGGTAACATTTTTGGGCTAACTTGTGGTTTTTTCTTTCCAGGTGGTCTTCTTGGTTTGTGCTTTGGTGGGGCACCTTCAGCTGCTCTACTCATCACACCAGGAGATACAAGGGTCTCTGGATTTACTGGACCAAGTCTTAGAGCAACTGGAATACGCTCCTGAGGGGGAGGAATTTCCTCATGGACCAAAGGTTGAGAATGTAAGGCAGCTTGGACCATTTGCACAGCTGTTTCTTCCAGCTGGCCTGACTCCTCTGCCTGTCGGTATTGTTCCTTTCTTGCAGCGCTTTCCGTCGGGTCATCACAGCTGGTATAACGTTGCATAACTTCCCTCAATTCCCCAATAGGCTCATTGACAGCCTCGTGATGAATAATTGGGGGTGGGTGACAGGATTTGTGCAATGGTCCGTCCTTGATCTACTTGTTCTGGATGTTTCCACTCTTTCCCAGCGAGAATTGTATGAAGATGAATTCTCTCTGAATCTTTCTCTTTCTGCTTTTCCAGGTCTCAAGGATGAGCTGGGAGTTCTTCGGTCTCCTCTAGAAGGAAGCTCATGGCTCCGAGAGAAAACTGGGGTTTTCCTGGAAACATTGCTAGCATCAGGGTAGGCTTGTTTATCCCTCGAAGATTCTCCATATTCTCTGTAGGCTCTATCCTCAGGAGGATGATAACTTCTTTCCTTTAGTCCAGAGTGATGGGAAGGGTAGGGAAAGGATTTTCTAGGAGATTCAGGGCCTCTGCTTCCTGTCTTTTTCTCTCTGTCGAGTGCATTGCTTCTGCGAGCCTTTTCAGCTAGACTATGAGGCGTTGCCTCAAGAGATTTTCCAAGCCGAGGAGCTGGAGGTTCCGGTTCAGGGACAAATTATGAGCATTCTTTGTCTTCATGGTCGAGCATCATACAGAGAGAACAATGTCTTTCCAGCCTCTCATAGACTAGAGTGGCTATGACTTTGTCTCCATTTGGGTATTCCACGATGGAGGAAGTGATAAGGGGTTTTAGACCATTGATGTGAACCCTTATTCTGGCAGAGTACCCCCGTGTGCTATACATCACATGTGACTGCACAGTTGCTAGTGGAAAGCGCACAATTTATTCTAACCACATGGGAAATCTTTGTCCGTTAGCCTTCTCTATCGAGACCTGCACAAATAAAATCAAAAAGTGTCAAATAAATCATTCATTACATATGATAGTTAAAAACAAAGCAATTAAAAGATTTACATAATCTCTTAACCAACGTCCGAACTCTTCATGTTTGAGCTCGATTAGCTCATCCTCTGTTTTGTCCGAAAATGCAAAACATTGATAAGCCATATACATCCTGTGAGATTGAAGCGATCATCACGTTAGTACATATATATAATCAAGAACCCAATAAGTAATTAATAATTTGGTTCAATATAATACCTCTCATATTCATCAATTCCGTCGTAGTTTGTGAGAATATACATATGAAAATGCTCTCGCTCCTGTTATGAAAGTCTCCGCTTCTTGCCTTTTCCACTAAGTCGTCCAATCTCTAAGAATATATGAGGAACATCGACTGGATAGAAAGATATTACGCCTCCGTCATCATGTCGAGCTGGTTTACTGATTAGTCGTTCTTCAACACATCAATTACCCTAATGTGTAGACTACCGCAATCATAACGGTGTGTCGTTTTAGTACTTAGGGATCGAATCCACATAGAGAAAGAACAACACAATAAGAATACAAGAAACTACTTAAGCTAAGCTAAACGATTTTTGTTGGTTTTTGTTCTAAGAACTAATTACGATAAAACTAAAAATAAAAGACAGAGAATAAAAACATACATGACAACTAAAATTATTGCAAGCTAGTTTTAAGAACACAGAATTAAAGAGAACAAGACACTAAACTCGGTTTTAAACAAGAAGATAAAGATATGGATCGTATGAGAATGTATTCGATTAGGAGTATTCGATGATTCACTAATGATGTTTCTAATTACTCAATGAGCTTATTCTATGGCAGAGAACACACAAATAGTTTAACTCACTCCCATGGTGCTAAACCTTTCATTGATAATTTGAATTAGCTAATTTTCCAATTGCAACCAAATTATCAACAAGCATAAAACATATGTCATTTTAAGCCAATTAATGATTCTTAGTCACGATTTCCACCTTGCTAAGCATCAAAAACATGTTTAGAAATCCTCTAGACAATTTACCAAACCTCTTCCAAGTGTAAATTGACAATGATCTAGAAATTGAGTAGCTAGTTCAATCCTAGCTTTAAGACCACTTCTAAACATGAGAACTTCTACAATCTTGCTCTAAACATCAAAAGATCATCATCTATCCCTCTAAATCAACCATTCCCACAATCCATAATTAAACTACTCACACATAACTAAATCACAAAAGAAAACCGAACAAAAGCAAGACATAATGAAAATAAGAAGATTGATGGAAAAAGAGTAAAGAAATCTTCACTAAAATGGTGTAGATCTTGAAAGATTCATGAACACAAGAGAAGAGAAGAGAGAAGTTGACTTAAAACAGTAAAAGGATACAAAAGAGGTCTGATTTTTCGTGTGTGGAGAGTTGTTGAAACTCAACTACAAAGTGTTGAGCTTATACAAAAGGGGAGGGGCCCAAAGTCAAGTGGAAAGTCACCAAATCGACATGTCTTTACTAAATCGACTATAACTATTGAACCACAGATCGAAATGACTTGAAACTACTTCCATTGGAAAGCTAACTCAAATATCTACAACTTTCATGAATACCGCTGAAGCTAAATCGGAATGGAAACCGTTCTTCCGAGTCAATCTTTAAAACACTTTGGGTGGTTTCGGCCCAGAAAATGGTCAAAGGTGGGGATCGATCGATCTAAACTTGAGATCGATCGATTTAAACTTAAGATTGATCGATCTAAACTTGATATCGATCGATCTAAACTTGATATTGATCGATATGGCAGTGTTGGGCGATCTGGGAAGTGTGCGTTGTTTGGGATCGATCGATCCAAGTCTAGATCGATCGATCTGGTTCTGTTTCTCCACCCGCTCCTCTTGCTCGCCAGACTAGACCATCGTCACGAAAATTGGCATAACTCTTGATCTCACCGTTGGAATGGCCTCAAACAACTTCCAACTGAAAACTAATCCATTGATCTAGATTTTGTTAAAATATGAGCTCAATCCATCTGTGGGAAGTCCTTCATCCAATGTCAAACTTCTGACGTCTCAACCTGATCCTGCATCTCTGTATTCTGCAATGACTTTTTATGAAGGCTATCCTCACTCCTCCAACTCCTCTGACTCCAAGAACACCTGAAAATGGCTTAAGAAAGCCAAAAAGAATGCAAAGACAACATAGGACACCTAAAATGCAATGCAATGCAAATGAGACTCAAATGCATGAAAATAACTCAAAAGCTATACAAAGTGGAACTAAAAACCTATGAAACTAAACCTTAAAAACATGCAAAATATGGTATTATCAACTCCCCCGGACTTGTTTTTTTCTTGTCCTCAAGCAAACAAGAAATGACAAACCGAAAGAGAGATTTAAAAATGGGGACTCAAAATCGAAAGATCTTAGTTAGCATTCGATATGATCATCTTGAATAGTACTAGCATGTTGCAAAAACAAAAACTTAATCCACTCTAACTCATTCAAGGCTTATCGCAACTCTTAATCTTTTCTCTTAACAACAATGCCTCTCATGCCTACAAGTTCTCTTCTCAACCAACCCTCACATTCATTTGATCTTTCTAAAGGTGCGGTCTCACAAATGGGCAAGTGATCAAGTCCAATCGGTTTGGAAGAAAAAGGCTTTTGGCACTAGTAAATGTGAGTGCAAGGAGGTTCATTCTCTTTTTGGGTGGCTTACTCTCAAGAAAATAGAATGCTATATGTAATGCAAAAGCAAGGAAGACTAGAAACAATTTATGCATACAAAGTTAAGCTCACATTGTTCTACCCTCCTAGCAAAGCATTCTACCCGAATGGTGATTCTATTTCTTCTTCTTATCTTATTTTATCGAAGCTCATTAAACCTCCCAAGCCCTTTTGGCTAAATCAAACTCCCTTTCCTCTTCCCAAAACGTCAAACTTCTAGAGAACATTTTTAATCGACCCCTTTCTTTTCTTCTTACTCTCCCTAAACTTTTTATTCTTTCTCTTTTGCAAACATGGAGAGTGTTTTTCTTTTCCTTTCCTAGGGTCTTTCTTTTAAGTACTTCTCTAGAGTTTGCTTTTTCAACCAATTCTCATCTTACTTTCGTGAACTCATGTTCCCCAAACCAAATACCATTCATTCCATTGATCCCCATCCTAATGCTAACATTTTTCTTTGAACAACTTAGACTAGCTAAAAATGAAAGCTAACCTTTGTCGTTCCCAATACTTACAAGATTTTACACACAATAGCATTATCAAGAAAAGGCCTCACTCAATCAAACAACGAGGGGTGGAAAGAAAATAGTTAAGGTAAATGGTAGGGAACCATTCTAAAGATGAGAATGACCACTCGGATTATTAGAGAGTGGTAAAAGTGAATAAGATAACCCGAGTGTTTTCTTTGAACCATGGTTATGTATCACAAGCCCCTAAGCGAGAAAATTATATTCTTTTAAGTCTAATATCAAAGGGGTTGATTTCAAATTAAACAAGTATTTTCAAGACAAAGAGTTAAGAGTAGAGAGATCAAAGCAAGAGTATACGAGTTTCAAAAAGGTTGTTCAAGCAATATGATAATATTACTAAGGGTATCACATCGAGTTCTAAACTAAGCTTTTAGTGGTTTCTTTCATTGTCCCCTATGCATATGCAATGCAATCCTATATGCTTATAGACTCAATCCTAAATGAAGATGAGACTATGCAATTTTCAAAATTTTCAATTTTTGTTTTTTTTGTTTTTCTATGCAATAGAATATGTACAATGCAAGACTCAAAAATATAAAATAAGACAAAGAAAACAATGTTAAATGACAAAGACCTCTCCCCCGGACTTAATTCACACCGTCCCAGTGTGAAACGAATCCAAAGAGAGAGTAAAAATG
>PKMM01011738.1:413242-426488 GCA_002933915.1 Eutrema heterophyllum | reverse complement strand
AAAGGATTTTCTAGGAGATTCTAGGAGAATGTTGGTTTTTGTTCTAAGAACTAATTACGATAAAACTAAAAATAAAAGACAGAGAATAAAAACATACATGACAACTAAAATTATTGCAAGCTAGTTTTAAGAACACAGAATTAAAGAGAACAAGACACTAAACTCGGTTTTAAACAAGAAGATAAAGATATGGATCGTATGAGAAGGTATTCGATTAGGAGTATTCGATGATTCACTAATGATGTTTCTAATTACTCAATGAGCTTATTCTATGGCAGAGAACACACAAATAGTTTAACTCACTCCCATGGTGCTAAACCTTTCATTGATAATTTGAATTAGCTAATTTTCCAATTGCAACCAAATTATCAACAAGCATAAAACATATGTCATTTTAAGCCAATTAATGATTCTTAGTCACGATTTCCACCTTGCTAAGCATCAAAAACATGTTTAGAAATCCTCTAGACAATTTACCAAACCTCTTCCAAGTGTAAATTGACAATGATCTAGAAATTGAGTAGCTAGTTCAATCCTAGCTTTAAGACCACTTCTAAACATGAGAACTTCTACAATCTTGCTCTAAACATCAAAAGATCATCATCTATCCCTCTAAATCAACCATTCCCACAATCCATAATTAAAATACTCACACATAACTAAATCACAAAAGAAAACTGAACAAAAGCAAGACATAATGAAAATAAGAAGATTGATGGAAAAAGAGTAAATAAATCTTCACTAAAATGGTGTAGATCTTGAAAGATTCATGAACACAAGAGAAGAGAAGAGAGAAGTTGACTTAAAACAGTAAAAAGATACAAAAGAGGTCTGATTTTTCGTGTGTGGAGAGTTGTTGAAACTCAACTACAAAGTGTTGAGCTTATACAAAATGGGAGGGGCCCAAAGTCAAGTGGAAAGTCACCAAATCAACATGTTTTTACTAAATCGACTATAACTATTGAACCACAGATCGAAATGACTTGAAACTACTTCCATTGGAAAGCTAACTCAAATATCTACAACTTTCATGAATACTGCTGAAGCTAAATCGGAATGGAAACCGTTCTTCCGAGTCAATCTTTAAAACACTTCAGGTGGTTTCGGCCCAGAAAATGGTCAAAGGTGGGGATCGATCGATCTAAACTTGAGATCGATCGATTTAAACTTACGATTGATCGATCTAAACTTGATATCGATCGATCTAAACTTGATATCGATCGATATGGCAGTGTCAGGCGATCTGGGAAGTGTGCGTTGTTTGGGAACGATCGATCCAAGTCTAGATCGATCGATCGATCTGGTTCTGTTTCTAAACTTGATATCGTCACGAAAATTGGCATAACTCTTGATCTCACCGTTGGAATGGCCTCAAACAACTTCCAACTGAAAACTAATCCATTGATCTAGATTTTGTTAAAATATGAGCTTAATCCATCTGTGGGAAGTCCTTCATCCAATGCCAAACTTCTGACGTCTCAACATGATCCTGCATCTCTGTATTCTGCAATGACTTTTTATGAAGGCTATCCTCACTCCTCCAACTCCTCTGACTCCAAGAACACCTGAAAATGGCTTAAGAAAGCCAAAAAGAATGCAAAGACAACCTAGGACACCTAAAATGCAATGCAATGCAAATGAGACTCAAATGCATGAAAATAACTCAAAAGCTATACAAAGTGGAACTAAAAACCTATGAAACTAAACCTTAAAAACATGCAAAATATGGTGTTATCAACTCCCCCGGACTTGTTTTTTTCTTGTCCTCAAGCAAACAAGAAATGACAAACCGAAAGAGAGATTTAAAAATGGGGACTCAAAATCGAAAGATCTTAGTTAGCATTCGATATGATCATCTTGAATAGTACTAGCATGTTGCAAAAACAAAAACTTAATCCACTCTAACTCATTCAAGGCTTATCGCAACTCTTAATCTTTTCTCTTAACAACAATGCCTCTCATGCCTACAAGTTCTCTTCTCAACCAACCCTCACATTCATTTGATATTTCTAAAGGTGCGGTCTCACAAATGGGCAAGTGATCAAGTCCAATCGGTTTGGAAGAAAAAGGCTTTTGGCACTAGAAAATGTGAGTGCAAGGAGGTTCATTCTCTTTTTGGGTGGCTTACTCTCAAGAAAATAGAATTCTATATGTAATGCAAAAGCAAGGAAGACTAGAAACAATTTATGCATACAAAGTTAAGCTCACATTGTTCTACCTTCCTAGCAAAGCATTCTACCCGAATGGTGATTCTATTTCTTCTTCTTATCTTATTTTATCGAAGCTCATTAAACCTCCCAAGCCCTTTTGGCTAAATCAAACTCCCTTTCCTCTTCCCAAAACGTCAAACTTCTAGAGAACATTTTTAATCGACCCCTTTCTTTTCTTCTTACTCTCCCTAAACTTTTTATTCTTTCTCTTTTGCAAACATGGAGAGCGTTTTTCTTTTCCTTTCCTAGGGTCTTTCTTTTAAGTACTTCTCTAGAGTTTGCTTTTTCAACCAATTCTCATCTTACTTTCGTGAACTCATGTTCCCCAAACCAAATACCATTCATTCCATTGATCCCCATCCTAATGCTAACATTTTTCTTTGAACAACTTAGACTAGCTAAAAATGAAAGCTAACCTTTGTCGTTCCCAATACTTACAAGATTTTACACACAATAGCATTATCAAGAAAAGGCCTCACTCAATCAAACAACGAGGGGTGGAAAGAAAATAGTTAAGGTAAATGGTAGGGAACCATTCTAAAGATGAGAATGACCACTCGGATTATTAGAGAGTGGTAAAAGTGAATAAGATAACCCGAGTGTTTTCTTTGAACCATGGTTATGTATCACAAGCCCCTAAGCGAGAAAATTATATTCTTTTAAGTCTAATATCAAAGGGGTTGATTTCAAATTAAACAAGTATTTTCAAGACAAAGAGTTAAGAGTAGAGAGATCAAAGCAAGAGTATACGAGTTTCAAAAAGGTTGTTCAAGCAATATGATAATATTACTAAGGGTATCACATCGAGTTCTAAACTAAGCTTTTAGTGGTTTCTTTCATTGTCCCCTATGCATATGCAATGCAATCATATATGCTTATAGACTCAATCCTAAAATGAAGATGAGACTATGCAAATTACATGATTTCTTTTTGGATTTTTCAAAATTTTCAATTTTTGTTTTTTTTGTTTTTCTATGCAATAGAATATGTACAATGCAAGACTCAAAAATATAAAATAAGACAAAGAAAACAATGTTAAATGACAAAGACCTCTCCTCCGGACTTAATTCACACCGTCCCAGTGTGAAACGAATCCAAAGAGAGAATAAAAATGCAAATCAAAAAGTATGTACAAAGTGTTAAGTGAGGTACCTTGTAGTTGGAGACGTGGTGGTTTATCGGTTGCGTCTATCGGTCAGGACCCCGATAGAATGCCTTCATCTGTGAGCTTTCTTTGTTTTGACCCCGATTATTTTTCCACTACTCACGAGCGCCCTGTAAAATCAAAATACACTAAAACAAAAATTAAATCAAACTTAAAACAAACTTATAAACAATATTGACAAAGGATACCATGGAGAAAGGTCCATCTCCATGGCATGGTTTTCTATCAGGTGATTTGATCTTGAGATATTTGGTAATCGGGGTCCTTGATGGTTCATGCATCTCAAGTATGAGAACTCTCGTCAACATCTCCTCTAGTGCATCTTGTCCTTTCTCTTTCATTTATGGTGTGAGAATCGCTTTCACCATGACAAAGGGCTTAGACATACCCTTGCACTCAACCTTGTACTCAATCTCCCCATTTGCATATCCCATTGGCTTCAAGGTGAGAGTTGGAGATGAGTTCTTCTCACGATGTAGATCCTTGATTTCTTTAGGCTTTTTCTTAATCACCTTTGGTGACTTCATCTTTGAATCTCCCACATTTGCTTCCTTGAATAGGAGATTTAGGCAATCTCCATCCAGTACATAAGTATCGACCGCATGATGAAATTTTGCTGACAAGAAACATCAAACGCCTCAACACCTTGGTCCCATAACATTCGCAGCTCATAAATCAATGGCTGCAAAAACACATCAAGTGATCTCTTTGGATGCTCTGGTCTAGGAACGAGAATGCTAAGCAACAAGAACTCCCGTCTCATGCACAAAGATGGCGGCAAATTTTAAGGTGTTACAATTATTGGCCACAAAGAATATTGTCTACCGTGCTTCCCAAAAGGGTTGAAACCATCGGTACATAATCCAAGGCATACGTTCCTCACCTCAAACGCAAAACTGGGATACATTGACTGAAAATGTTTCCATGCTCCTGCGTCTGACGGATGAGCGATTTCTCCATCCGTTTTATGCTCTGCATGCCATCTCATTGCTCCCGCTGTGCGCTCTGACTGATATAATCTCTTCAATCTCTCTGTTAACGGCAAATACCACATCCGTTTATATGGCACTGGCACTCTTCCACATGTTTTCTTATACCGAGGTTTGCGACAAAAACGGCATGTCGAACGGTCTGCGTCCTCTCTCCAATAGAGCATACAGTTGTCGATGCATACATCTATCATCTGATACGGCAATCCTAAACCTTGAACAAGTTTATGTATCTCATAGTATGATGCCGGTGCAAGATTATCTTCTGGCAAAATGTCTTTCACAAAATCAGCGATTACATCCACGCACTCCTCACTCAAATTGAAATCTGTCTTTATACCCATCATCCTAGTTGCAGTTGATAAAGGGGAATGTCCACCTCTACACCCATCATATAACGGATGTTTAGCAGCATCTAACATATCAAAGAATCTCCGAGCTTCTAAGTTAGGTTCTTCTCCTCTATCTCCATACTCAGCAACCGATGGTATACTTTCACGAAATGCATCGTTCACCATCTGAACATGACCTACAGTACTTTCTACTTCCATTGCAGGTTCTTCTAAGCTAGCGTTAACCCCAATATACTGTTCACTAGTATTAGCATTATTATCCACCATCGTATCATTTTTTCCATGATAATACCAAATCTTGTAACCCGGCATAAATCCATGACAATACAGGTGTGACCATACTTAATCTATCACGATAAATCTACGATTCCGACAATTAGTACAATGGCAGTAGATTTTACCGGTTTTTTTTGCTTTTTCTGCATACCCGCAAATGCCATGAATTCCTGCATACCTTCTTTGAATTCCTCTGTAACTAGGCTCGTGTCCGGAATTTGATGAGGCTTGTCCATCCATGAACGAAAATAATTATAAGGATCTGAAGAAGACATTTTGGTAAGGTTGTAGGTGTTTGGGTTTTTTTTTTTTGTGATTGTGATGAATGAGAAAAGGGGTGGAAACGTTTTTATAACGAAATTGTGTGCAATTTACGACGGATATCTGACGGATTTCCCACGGATTTAAACGTAGATATTTATTATGTCAGCAACATGTCGGCAACCTCAACATCTGTCGAACATCCGTCGAAAATCCGTCGAAAATTGTCCGACGAATCTATGTCGTCGGAAATCCGTCGGAAAATTCCCACAGATTTCCGACTGGTGTAATTTTCGTCGAAATACTGTTGGAAATCTGTCGGAAGTTGTCCGACGGATCTATGTCGTCGGAAATCCGTCGGAAAGTTCCCACGGATTTCCGACGGGTGAACATTTCCGACGGATGTAATTATCGTCAGAATACCGTCGGAAATGACCCTGTTTTCTTGTAGTGATGGATTTCGCAAGGTTTGCGGATTTATCACTTATGATTCGGGCAAGTGTCTTGTCCAAAAAGGTGGAGAAGATCACTCTGATGGTGATGATGAAGGACCAAACCAGAATGGTGTTCGCAATCAAGGTGTTCAGATATGTGAGATCGATGATGATGAAGCAGATGAAATCCAAAGAGAGGCTGAAAGAATTCCCAATGATCAGAACGGTCATGTTCTAGAGGATGCATATATTGTGGAGGATGATGAAAGTGAAGATTCTGGAGATGAAGATCCAAATTGTGAGATTGCTGCATAATTCATCCGAGATGAGGAGCCCTAGAATGAGGAAATTGATGAAATTGAGATGAATGAGTTGTTTAACCCCATTCCAATTTTCTCTAATGCCACATGAGACATCCAAGGTTCTGACTTAGCACCTAGTGAGATTTCACGAGCTCAGCAAGCAGTTTTTAACTTTCTATTTTGCTTTGGAATCACCCCAACTCAATCTAATTCGACACAAGACCTATATAGACTTATTTTTAGTCACTTTTTACATTACGTTTTATTTTTCTTAGACATCTTTCATCTCTTTCAATTGTATGTTTGGGAGAAGATCTTTGAACCACTTCTGACAAACTTGGAGAAGATTTATGAACCCTCTTATTACTTTGTCAATTTTAATTATGTCTTTCTTTTTATCTCTTTGTGATTTCTCTGCTTTCATGTCTGAGTTATCTCATAGTTAGGTTTTAGGATTTTCAACGGATTTTCATGATTTACTAAATCAGATTTGTTAGAATAGGGATCTATCTTCTAGTTCTTCATCTATTGTTGATTTTATTGTTAGAACTTGACTCGCGGCCTAGTTTCTGATCTTAGGATTAATCTATCCATCGAAAGTGTTTTAGATTTTCTGAAAGAACATAGATGAGCAAATTGTTTTTAGCCAACGAAAGCTGATGCTAAGGCGATTTATGAACTTATCAAACCTGAACATTAATGCGTGCCTAGAATTCTAAGTTCAAACAACATTTTAGATACTTGGGTAGTTAGGCATAGTAGTTAGTGCAACGACAGTGGGTTAGCTATAAATTCATGTTTGAGTTCGAGAACGGTACTTAATCCATTCCCTCTTTTGATTATCTAGTTAGTGAATCTTGATTTCTTGCAAATTAACCTAATGCCTAGCGTTTCCATCCATCGAATTTACATCGTTTACTTGCATTTGTAGTTTTAGTTAGTCATTAAACCACACACGACTTCATTCGTCTTAGCTTTACTTTATTCTTGCATTATCGTAGTATTTCACTTGGTCTATGTGGATTCGATCCCTAGATCACTATAACATTAGTTGTGTTCTTGCAGTAGTTACTTTTAAGGTTAAACCTGAAATGTTTTATAAACAGAAATGCAAAGCAAGGGGAGCCCTCTCACGACACCGGTGACGAGCACCAGACGCCGGAGAAGGTCCCATAATGGAGATCGACGCCGTGACTTTTCTGACTTTTGGGAGAGAATACTCGTCCGCGCGTGAAATTAGACGAAAGATTCGGTCTCTTTTTTGTACAAACAGAAGTACTTACGAAAGACGAAAGTACTTTTGTTCACCACGATTGGACAAACGGGAATTTGAAACAAGATTTTATAACATCGGAATGTAGTAACTAGAATTTGAGAATGAAACAAAATTTCACACTCTTAACTTTGTGTGTAAACAAATTCCAATTTAAAAAAAAAAAACTTTTCCTAAACCTAATAGGATACCGTATCTTCTATATTCTAACTTCTAACTACAAAGTCCATATCGCATATGAATGGCTCGAGAAGCTCCTACAGGACATGAATTCTGAGAACAGAATTTTGAGAAATCGACCTTTGGAGATTTCATATAAGAAATTCTTGTAAATTTTTTTTCATAAGTACTAGTCATGGATATATGACATATTATTATGGTTTAAATAAATCTTTGAAACTATGCTTTTTGTATTNTATTATTATTTTATTTTTTTATTTTTTTTTGGTTAAATACAAATCGAGAATATATATATTGTTCATAGCCACATGCATTTTGCAAAAAATAAAAACCATGCGAATAGACAATACTAATTAACTTGTCTTTTGGTTTAGTACCAAAGCTTACTTAATCCTAAAATACGGAAAAACATAGAAAACATAAATGAATTCCAAAGATTGAAGCACCAAATATCTAAAAATATTGAGCTTCAGATCACACGTAGCTCTTTGAGAAGAGCGAGGCATAGATCCAAGAAGACAAAGTGAGGTCCATAATCTCTCTGGATGTCCAACAAGTACTTGCCTTCAGATACTTGGTATAGCTATAACAAAAAAAAAAATTATATTTGCATTAAACTATATGAATGGAAGAAAATACATGAAGAAGAAATTGATTCAATAAACTAATATCTTGTATATACCTGAAGTTCAAACTTGAGGACTGCTGGTGAGGTCATGGCACGCTCATCTTCGATCATTTCAGATTCCTCTTTGGGGATATTACTTTTGTGAACCCATCTGCATTTCATGTTGTAGTTTCCAATCTTTTTCCAACGCACTTTCAGATTTTGAAGAGCCTTAAAAACCTCACTCATGATTTCACGAGGATGCGCTTGAGACTGTCAAATAACAAGAACACAACTTTAGCTACATTAATCATAATGGTAAAAGTTTTCGAGTTGTTAGTGAAACTCGAAGGAAAAACTGGAGAATGAGGGAAAAAATAGGAATGTGTTAACTCTTTTCTTCATCAATTTTGTAAAACCAAAGAAAAACCTTCATCATTTTTTTTTTTTGTTTCCCACTTTTCTAACAATTGTTTTTTTACTAATCGTTCCTTTTTTTTTTTTTTTTTTCTGGCGATTGATGTAAGAAACGAGCAACTTATAGAATTATCTTTTCAGCCAAAACAAATATATATAGAAAACCAAATCTGACACAATAGTTTTAGACATAGATAATATATCTACATGCAAAATACTCATTTAAAACCAATATATACTCTATCCGTTTCATAAAGAATAATAGCGTTTTAACTTGTTTTACACATATAAAAAAATATTTAAAATACTCATGAGTCGCTCTTCTCACATATATGATCATATGCTCCTATTCAATATACTATTGGTTAAGTTTTAACAATTTAAACTCGATTGTATATATTAGGTATATATAAATAGTAAATAAAGTATAAAAAGTCATTTTCGACATTCTCGAAACAAAAACTTTAACGAAAAAGAAAATCTCGAAACAAAAAGATTAACAACCATGGACCAATTTTGTAATCATTTAAGAAAATGAAATGTCAAATGAAAGAGATTCAACAACCATGTACCAACCTGAAGTCCAAGGGTCCAATTTTTGTCAGCGTTGACCCGTGATCGTAGTCCAGGCATGTGGTGATCAACCAATGCAGGAAACGAAGCAACCACTTGAGCTGGAATCGTCGAATAAAAAGTAACATCCTATATTTACAAGATTAATAAGAAAATATGCGAGTAGAAACCCTAAATAAGACTTAAAGCATCAACACATGGTACAAGAAACTATAATGGTGATGACTCGTATGTAAGATCAAAAGTTGAAAGACAAAATAACAAAATAATAAACTACTATAAATTTGAGCATAAAACGCTAGCATAATAAGTTTTTTTTTTTAGATTCATAACTTTATACTATTTTTTTGTTATATTTTTTAACACGTGTATAGTATATAGCAGAACTATTTTCCAAAAACGTGAAAATGTGAGGAATGTTATAAATGGTTAAAAATGGTGGAATCACGTTTTCGAAACGTGAAAAGATGAATAATTGGTATTCTATATATTCATCACCAACGTGTAAGAAAAAACAAAAATTTGTATTGCATGCATGTCTGTTTAGATTTATTTCCCATAGAGTTTATGTTTAGCAAATACCGATATCTTTGTAAAGTTGGATTGGAAATAGTCACTAGGAACACGACGTCGATTGTCCAGTAATAGATAATATGTAACTGTTGCCTAAAACAATGACAAATGAAACTTTAGTAATCATTTATTTAACTATTTAGGGCATAAACAAACTTAATTATAGGGAAAAACACTTCATACCTCGTTTTGGACTCTCTTGACAAGAGATTCAATAACTTGGTTTCTATCAAATCCTTTGTTGACCACTTCTTGAATTATCCCCTCATCGATCTGAAAATAATTAAAAAAATTGAACTTCACTAATTAATTCATACAAATGATGTTATTTTGCTACATAATAATTAATGAAAATGCTCAAACCTTTTTAGCTTGTTCTGTAGTATCTAATGGAGGAACAGCAAGATAACGAGGAACATGATTATTGAACCAAGGATGTTGACGAATCTCAGAAATGCTAATTCTCATCAAAGGATCAACCATAAGCATCCTTGGTATCAAATCTCTAGCTTCATATGATAAATGATCTGGAAGAGTATACTCTCCCCTCTAAAAACAAAAAGAACATAAATATTTTACTCCAAAACATGTATAATAGATGGTTTTATGAAAGATCATTGTATAATACCTTTATTTTACTGAATAGACTAGGCACAATTTCGTCATCGAAAGGCAGATTGCCGCATAATAGAGCATATAATATCACTCCGCAACTCCAAATATCTACTTCTGGTCCAGCATAAGGCTTTCCTGAAATAACCTAAAAACAAAAATTCGAGTGTAATTAATTGATATTTGAAATAGATACCCAATTTAAATGAAATAAGAATGATACATATGTTAATTTTGTTTACCTCCGGAGCAGCATAATTAGGGCTTCCACAACTTGTCTTTAAGAAATGACCATCAGGCATGACATTACTTAATCCAAAGTCAACAATCTTTATGTTGCATTTTGAATCCAAAAGTATATTCTCCGGTTTAAGATCTCTATGAACGATCCTATTGCGATGACAATACTCCACACCAGATATGATCTGAATAATGACGATTTTAATAAACTATTTAGCAATCATGTATAAGATATGAAGTTTTACAAGATACGAACCGTGTGACAAAACAAACCAACCTGCTGAAAAAGATAGCGACCCTCGTCTTCAGGTATTTTACCTTTCTCTACAATATAGTCAAATAGTTCTCCGGATTGAACATATTCCATCACAACATAAATGTTGTCCGGTGTCTCTATTACCTCATATTGACGGATGATATGAGGATGCATCAACAATCTGAGAATTTTGATCTCCCTTTGCACTATAAGGGAAAAGAATGTATAAGTCAAGGTTAAATAAAAAAGTGATCTTATAAATAAAAAAGAACATCTAACATAATTTTTTGTCGTATTCGGATNTCGATCGATGGTCACATTTGACATAAATTTTTTTTTGTGTCGGTTTCTCAAGATTGAATATGAAAAAGATTACCATATATACAATCCGTACAAAAAAAACTATTTACATTATCCATGACACGTCGGCAATAGTAGCACAAACCACTAGATCGATAGTCACATTTGACATAATTGTTTTGTGTCGGTTTCTCAAAATTGAATATGAAAAAGATTATCATACAAAAAAAACTATTTATATTATCAAGAGCGTAAATCATTGATTATAATGGATATCCACAATCTTGTGATTTTACGAAATCTCTTAAATAAAAATAAATACATCTATATACCTTTTCCGTCTATATTCATCTCCTTAATCTTATTACGATTAAGGACTTTGATAGCAACTTGGTGTCCAGTAGCAACATGCTCTGCTAATTTCACTTTCGCAAACGATCCGTATCCAAGAGTTTTACCTATCGTATAATTTGGTAGAACTGATTTCTTCTTACTGGAATTTTTAGTAGATGATCCCTCCATTTTACTGTGGGTTGATAATCTGCAACATATATACAAAAACTCATTCAGTTAAACATATCATGGTAAAGATATATATATAGCAAAACCATCAAATGGTGAATTACCCTAATCAGAATGATATATATTAATTAGATAATGGGATTTTAAGTATTACGTACACCGTCGTATAGAGCATGTTATCACAATCACAACCAGCACAATACTCAAAACGAAGAAGACTCAAAAAGATTCTGACTGAAAAAAAGAAAAGCTGAAATCTATAATGCAAATATATATGAACACATACACAAAAAACTGCTTTTATAGAGAAAAGGGGGAAAAATATAAGAAACATAAATTGTCTACCTTGACGCATATAATTTATCTCGTCTCTTTTGGTTTTTATCTAGTTTTGTCTGGTGCAAAACTGAGTCAGACTGATGTAAGCAAAAACCAAAAAAAAAATCTAAGTCACACTTTTTTCATGAGTCACTACTCGCTAATTAATTTCCAGACCCCAACTTGTTAAAAAGGTCAATTTCTGTTTTAGCTTAATAAAGCTAAACATGACAAAAAAAATTAAAATATATTAGTGATAGTTTGTTTTTATATGGTTATAAAAATCTACTTATTCAACTATTTTTTTAAGACAAAAATATATTTCCTTTAAAAACCAATTGCATTTAATGTTAATTGGTGGTTTGACTAGCTACACAATTTATATTTCCTATTATATTTTAATATAGCATATATATATATACATAGACAAAGATTTATTTCTATATAAAATATATATTTTATAGACTTTCCTGCGGAGAAAATTAACTAAGACAAAAAGGTGTAAAACGTAAATTTATAATGTTTATTTGTTGTTCAGATACTTTAAAAAAAATTTTTTAACTATATATGAACTATATTAATCAAATGTGACACATTACATGAGTCATTTCGTCATGCATGTGCTATCATGTTGCATCATATCCGCTGAACGCAAATTGTGGGCTGTCGTCTAAACTAAAGTCATGCATCTGGTGGTACCCGACTCAATCGCTAGAACATCAGTCCTAAGGTTTGGGTCATGCATTTCCTATAAATATCCCATCTCAAGCCAAATTTAGACTAGGCGAGAAGTGAATTTTGCTACCCATTAGTAAAGTCGTCTATCTGTGCTCAACAAAAATCTAGTAACAACAAAATGTTCTGAAGAACAACCCCTACACACAAATCAAACGTCTGGACCTCGAAAATACATTCTGGACATGCATATATCCAATAACAATTTGTTAGAAGATTTAGTAAGTGCATTTAAACAAAAAAAATTCTCTTTCGATCTCTCTCATTTTCTTTTCTATGTCCATTTGGGTATTGTGATGGAAAGTAGCAAGTAAAGATCGATAATAGATAATTTGGATAATGAAAAAATTGTCCGAAGTATTCCCGATAAAATATGAGACAAAAATTTCAGATAATGAGTCGGACTTCGAGAAATTCGGGTAATTAAAATCACTATCCAAAATTTTACTAATTTAGGTAAAAGTTAACTTCGGAACAAGTAATTGCGATAAAGATCAACTTAGAGACGAGTATTATACATAATGCATGTAATTTTAAGAAATATTAGAAAATTTAGGGGAACTTTGAGATATTAAAAAAAATATATTTTTATTAAATTTGAAAGAGTAATACCCAAATGGGGAAAATTGCGAAAAAAAAAAAAAAAAAAA
>PKMM01011738.1:385040-412286 GCA_002933915.1 Eutrema heterophyllum | reverse complement strand
TCACATACCCTTGATAACTTCAACTGACCATTTTCACCTTCAGGATTTAGTGTGTGCTGAGTTTGAGCTTTAGTTGCCTTCCATGTCGTGAATGTCTTGCAACAACCTAGATGTTTTTGCAAACTTGTAGTTCCAGAAGATGTTCTACAACACATCTCCTTACCACAGTAATTGCATTGACATTTATTCTCATCTTCTCGGGTTCTTGTAAGGTGTTCCCATACCCACGTCCTTGGTGCCACGATTTTCTTCTTTGCCTTAGATGGAAGCGAACTTCGTGTACTTCTTGGATTCTGTTTCCTTTTGTTTCCAAATTCAGGTGCAGTAGTCCCGATTTCATCTTCTGCTTCTTCTGCTTCATTATCATTTGCGTGAGGTGAAGAAGAACGCATCTGCAACATTGTGAATCCCATAGAAAATTTAAGACAACTAATCCAAAATCCAAAACAAGTGACTCAAGTAGTCAGAAACTCAGAATCAAATCGAGAGATAAGATAATCTCTTATGCTCGAAAATTTAAAACCAGACTTTCGAGAATGCAAATCGAGAGATAAGTCAATGTTTGCCAGATAAATTACTTGAAAAATAGTAGGAAAAAAACAGATAGTAGATTGATGGCATAAAACAAAACTTGCAAACTCGCGACAGAAACTATTAAGGAAAAAAAAAGAAACTTTCAATAGAAACAGCACGAACTATGGTTTGATTCTGAGAATGAAAAACAAGTGACTCAATTCTAGTTGCTGTCAGAAACTCAAAATCAAACTGAAAGATATAAGATATATCTTATGCCCGAAAATCTGAAGAAAAAAGAGATTATCGGAGAGAAAGAGAGAAAATCTGTAAAATCCGAGAATACGAAAAGAGAAAAGAAAGAATCCATAGATTGCCGGAGAAAGCTTACCTTCGACGAAGTTGACTGTGGAGGAGGAATCGGTGACCTGCGACGAAGAGCAATTATGTCTTCCAGATTTCCAATTTGGGTATTTACGCTAAATTGAAAACAAAAGAGAGAGAGAGAGCGCTGTTCCAAAAAAAAAAAAGAGAGAGAGAGAGATACATTTTTCAATAACATCATTACATAACCTTTAAATGTTTCAGGTTAATATTTTACCCGAATGGTTCTCGGGTTTTACCCGACCCGACCCGATACCCGAACCAGTTTTGAAGAGGAACCATTCGGTTTAAACATCAGAACCGAATCCGAACCGAACCACGTTTTTCGGGTCGGGTTTTATGCCCAAGCCTACATCAAACGCTCACTCCATTTATGTAACAAATTGCAATCAATTTATCAAAACGTCATCGATTGAGATGCTTAAATGTTTTCTCCCAACCTGGAGAAGCAACAATTGACCCGGAGCATGGGGATTTGGCGATTTTGCGGAGGTTTTTTGATATATCATGGTTTTTACCCCTTTTAAGCCATGATATAGGTCCGTTTTATAGAGTCTCTCTACTATTTTGTAGTGTTTTAGAGTCTTTTATAGGTTTTAGCACGTTTGGAGCATAATTGGAGATATTTGAGCTTTTTGGAGCATTTTGGAGCAAAACAGAAGTTCGTGTAGCTGAGTACCCGATTTGAAGCCCTTGTATCGACCGACACCACCTGGTGTCGATCGATACTGACATCATGAGGGAAGGAAGCACGTCACTGCCCGAGTATCGATCAATACCACTCAGGTATCGGTCGATACCGTCGTCCGTGGGGAAGGAAACGCGACTTTTATGAAGGGTTGAAGAATTGCAAAATTGCCCAGAAGACTTTATTATTTACAATTTAACCCAAAACGTGTTTTAGCACTATAATTAGGTTTTTGAGCCACTTTTGTTGGCTACGCTTGATTACGTTCTGATTAAGCTTGATTTTACTTCTGTTCTACTTTGGTTTTTGGAGAGACAACTTTGAACTCCTATTTTCTTATTTGATTTCTTTGATGATCTATTCAATCATGTTTATTGTTTCAATCTCCATGTCTGAGTAGATCCCTTGTTAGGTTCAGGGTTCTCATAAGGGTTTTCCATGAATGTTAGGTTAATTGATTGATTAGGATTCACCATCTGAATTAGTTCTTCGCCTTAGGTTGTTCTCATA
Organism: Eutrema heterophyllum; assembly: GCA_002933915.1. Classification (NCBI taxonomy): domain Eukaryota; kingdom Viridiplantae; phylum Streptophyta; class Magnoliopsida; order Brassicales; family Brassicaceae; genus Eutrema; species Eutrema heterophyllum. The sequence goes on along the minus strand of PKMM01011738.1, from coordinate 410,191 downwards.
GCTAATTCTAGGTTGACGAATCTAGAACTTAGATCTTAGGATAATTGATTAGGCACGAGAGTGCGATTAATTACCTGATAGAACCTAGGGTGAGCAAAATAACTATTCGCAAAGAGATTTGGTTTAGTTGTTTTGTGAACAAATCAAACATGAATTAAAAGCTGGTTTAGACTTTAGGATTCGCAAAGAGATTTGGAATTCTAGGATTTAGACTTAGATAGTTTTCGCAACGAGAGTTGGTTATCTATACTTTAGTGATTTGAGTTCAAGAACCGCGCTAAATCTGAATCATGCTAGTTAGTTTATCTACATTCATTGAATTCCTGAGAAATACCCTGAGCCTATCTTCCTTCCATTGATTTACAACTCATTTAATTTACGTACTTGTTTTCAATTACATCTTTCTGGTTTAGCTTAATTCGAAACTATACAATCTATTGTGTGAATTCTGGAGTTTAGTATTTTAGTATTTTAGGGTATTAATTTGAGCATATCATTTTTTCACAAAATCTTCATGAATCGGATGGATACTACTCTGAAGATTTTGATTGGGAAGCTTCGAGAAATGGATGTGAACAAGGACCAGTGTCGATTAGACGGACTTTCACCTCCGATGAAGACGGAGGCGTTTGGGCTTACTGTGCAAGACGCGAAGAAGTTGCTAAGAGCTGCGCATATCGAAGTCGTTAAAACAAAGCTGATGGAGACCGAGAAAAAAGTTGGATCCCTTACTCCGACTTCGTTCGTCTCTGCAATGATTCTTCTTTGGATCCTGCTCAGGGAACTTGAATCGTGAAGATGCTCGACGATTCATGAAACGTCATCGTTTTGGGAGATTTTGTTTGCTTACTGATCATGTAACTTCTTTCTTCTTCTTTGATTTTTCCGTTTGAAAAAATCTATTTTTTTGTCTATGCAATTCTCTGAATCTGCATTGTCTTGATACATTTGTTTCTGTTCCAAATGCATGTGACCTTTGTGTGTGTGTGTGAGAGAGAAACTGGGTTCCCAAAGTTTTCCGTTTCTTTGTTGGTTTGATTTGATTTTGGAATCTACCGAAAACTAATACATTTTTTTTGCGGTTTTTTTTATTTTCTTTGTGATTCCAATTTCAATAGGAGATTTGAAAACCTTTGTGTTACTTACCAGAGGCATGTAGGAAGGTGTTACTAGTTTGAGATGGTGATAAAGAGGAACAATTTATATGGAGACCACAACTTTTTTTTTCGATCATGTTTTCCTCTACAAAACCTTGGGTTGAATGGGTTAATGGGTCCTCTTAAACCCTTGCCTTTTTCATCCCATGATGATTTGATACCAAAACTCAAAAAGAAAATTTACAAAAGAGAGAGAGAAAGTGTGTGTTTAAGAGATAATTGGTCATCTAAAGTGACTATTTTTTTGGATATTTGGGTGGCTCAAATGGGAATAAAATGGTGGGAAAAATCATTGATTTTGGTTTAGGAGTGGTGGTTCTCTGTTTTGATGGTTTCTTTGATCATATGTGCTTCCTATTACCTTTTCATATGAGGGTGGCTTAATCGAAAAATTAGTCATTAAGTCTCATTGATCATAAGCTGTCTTGTGTGTTTTGAATGCTAATCATGTCAAATTAAAGTTTAAAAAGAGGTGGTGAATTTCTTGTTTTACCCAAATTTTTTTCTGTTTTTATCTATCTTTTGTGTGATCAGGTAACCAAATCCATCGGGGGCCTGCTTCCTTTACCACATATCCGTAACCCACATGATTCAAGGAGAAAGGAGCTAAAAGAGCTAGAAGCCATAAAGACAGTCATCGACGAGAAAGCACATTCCTTGGTTAGAAGAGAGCTTTGGGCTGGTCTGGGTTACTTGATCATCCAGACCGCATGGTTCATGAGGCTAACCTTCTGAGAATTCACGTGGGATGTTATGGAGCCAATATGTTTCTATGTCACATCGGTTTACTTCATGGCTGGTTACACATTTTTCCTTAGGACATCGAAGAGAGGACATAGTTGCAACCTCTATTTCTGGTAATCAATATAATCTTAAACACTTGCTATGACAATAGATTAATGTCCTCTCTTTTAAATTATGAAGGAATGCCAATGAAATTGTTTCCTGAAATGTTGAGGAGAAGAGGCGGTGGTGGTAGAGAAAGGGGAAACAGTGTTGCTTTAGCCGAAGGAGCTGTACGTCCAAGACCAGTTGGTGTTGCGGGTAGGGGCTTAGGCATCATGTTAATAGATTTAGAGTAAAAACTTTGTGAGGTTCGTACAGGAGTAGATAACCCCAAGCAATACATGTCAATGAATGCATATGAATACCCGCGCCGGAGAGATATTGCACCTACTTTTAAAGTATTTTTACTTTTAAAACATCTACCATTGCAAATAAAAGTTTTCGTTTATGTCTACCTTAACTGCTTATCATTTATACACATCTTTATAGAAAATAGTTAATTGCCACTTACCGTACAATAGCAAGTAGGAACGTCACCACCTTAAAAATTCAGAAATAGCTATCTACGCAATATTTAAAGAAAAATCACAACTAACTTGATGGCGGGAAAACTTTTAGACGATTTTCACGCAAGAAGACAGACCATACAAATTAACAATGTATAAGCTTAAATTCACCTAGTACTATATAATTAGAGGCTCGCGTTGGCCTGCGAGTTGCGGTTGCCATCAAAGGAAAAAGTCGTTTTTGCCTTATTCGCAAGATGCATGTCGGCATATCCACATGTCCGCCACGGGATCGATTGTATTTAGTATAGCTATAGTCGCGTGGTTAGAATTATTATCCCATAAATAAATGGCTAAAGAGTTTGATTCTAATTTTGTTTTTTTTTTGTTTTTTATTTTAAAAGGTTATGCACTGTTGTTTTAGTATATTTGCTTCCCTTTCGTAGGGTTCTCTCCGGATAAATCTTGTTTTCCTCCGGCTATGTTTTCGGGGATATGCATTTTTTTTTCCGGTTTTGCTTCCCTCATTTGAACGTTTGTATTCTTGTAAGATTCTAAACTTTCTCTTTAAAAAAAAAAGATTCAAAACTTTCAATAAAAATCTAGATGACCAAAAAAAAAAGAAGAGGGCCTTTTTCCATGTACTGTAAATATATAATAAGATAAAAAGAGGATTTGTGGTTCTGATTACGGTCTTTGTATATAAAATGTATACAACAAAGTCTAATTTTAAAAAAAGCTAAGCAAGAGTCACACCAGGCGAACAAAATTTCAGCCCTCGACCTTTCTCACGCCAACATGTGTACAGTCCCGCGAGCTTTGCATCAGCTCAAACCACTGAAAAAGCCAACAAAAAAAAACCACAAAATAATAGGGTGGACAATCCACAACCCACTCGACATTGCTTCACAACAACAACAATATAACGGTCTTTCTTAGCTACAAAAGCTTGCATCGCTTCTCTTCTCAGCGTCCCCACTAGCAACAACACTTTCGATGGATTTCGCTGGACTGAATCCGGAAATGAGTTCACCAGCTTCAATGCGTGTTAGGGTTCGAGTAGAAAAATGTGCAATTCAGAGACTTCTTCTGAGATGAGGAAATGGAGCTATGAGATAGAGATTGATGAGACTAGTGCTGGAATCATCGACTTCTCAAAAGTTTAACACCTATAAGGCTATAAGCCCAATATCACAAAGCCTCTCTTTAACATCAGTAAGCCCAATCCTATTATAGTATCCATTATCGCATTCATCACACACAATCTTATTGACAACATACATATATATTAACTTCTACCTTTAGTTTTTACTTTTCAAAACTAGCTTATATGTTTATGGTCGTTTTCCTAAATTCCCATTTAAAAAAAAAATAAACTATGAAACTTTGTACACTATTTATACTAAGAGCACCATTAATAAGAGTCTCTCAAATGAAAAAAAATTATAAAAAGAAGAAAATTAATAGAGTAATAAGAAGATTATTTCTCAAATGAGAAACTTTAAGAAATCCACGAGAAACTCTTCTCACACTTGTCCTTATATAATTGGTTTAATGAAGATACATTTCAATAAAATATTAATATAAGTTGTATTCACACTTAAAATTGTATTCACATTTAAATTGAGAAACTTAAGTTGAGAACTCTGACTAATGATGCTGTAAGATGTTGAAATGAGTCTCTGAGTAGGCTTGAATCCACATTTACCCTCTTACAGCAAACTACTCATCTATGACATTAGAACTCTAAAAGCCACAAATGAAGTTGGAGTTTGGTCTCAAACATGAACACCAAACCTAATCCACATGATTAAAAAGCATGCCTCCACTTACAAATTTAATTGAATTTTGTTTTTTGTTTATTTAAAATAATCATAAATTATATACACGATAACGTGACAATTGAAGTGAAGGGAAGAGGGAAGATTTTGTTCAGTTAGGTCCGCTCCAGCCTTCGGGTATCCATCCCTTTTGTCCGTCTTTTATAGCAAAAGAAAAAATTTGTCCAAAATTCTTGGTTGAAAAAAGTTTACGACTTTGAAAGTCTCCTCAGTTCGTCTCGTTTTCTTTACTGGGTTTTTGCTTTGAAGGTATCTTAGAATTTTGCAGGTAGGGGGTGGTGTTGGAATCAGGCAGTTGTTGGTGATCCGATCTTTCTGGGTTTATAAATACAAATATACATGGCGGGTCCAGGAGATGAGCATAAACTGATTCTTGACGCTAATAGAGAAGCTGAAGCAAAATCTCAGGCTTGTGCTTGTGCTTGTGCTGGTGGAGAGAGAGAGATGGCTCCTTCTGCTCCTGCGACTTCTTCAATCCACAGATCGGGCTCTAGGCCGCAGCTTGATCTGAGCAAAGCTGAAATTCAGGGGAATTTCGAGGAGAGAGATCCCACCATTCTGTTGCCTAATCAATCTGATGACATCTCTCATTTGGCACTTGATATTGGAGGTATGATTCCACTTTTCATCTCTCTCATCACAAAATCTATCTTAATTCATCAATGATCCAATGCTTGTTAGATGATACTATTTTGTATTCGAAACATGCAAACCCGTTAAGTTTATTTGCAGGATCTTTGATAAAGTTGCTGTATTTTTCACGGCACGAGGACTACTCAAATGATGATGATAAGCGCAAGAGGACGATCAAGGGCATAACCAATGGGAACTTGAGAAGCTATCCTGTTCTTGGTGGGAGACTTCATTTCGTCAAGTTTGAGACTCACAAAATAAACGAGTGCTTGGATTTTATTCATTCTAAGCAGCTTCACCGGCGAGGTATTCGTCTTTCTCTTGTTCAGACTTCAACTTTCCACCCCCGAAGCTTTTTTCCCTCTTCTCATGTTTTGCACTGAACGCACAAAATGATTATGCTAAGCTGATATTAGACTGAAGATTCATTTCATTAAGCATTAAGCAGGAGTAAACTACTCCTGCGCTGTCAAAAAATTGTCGCTGACAGTTTTCTTTTGTTTTCGCTGTTATAAGATCAATTCCTGGTGATTGACTCTTTAATTCGCCTTTTTTGAATAGATCCTTATCCTTGGAGTTCGAAGACCCTACCTTTGGGGACGGGTGTAATCAAGGTATGACCATCTGGATAACTTGCTTGTTTTAATCTTTATCACCGTATGAGGCTCTTTCTGGATATATATTTAGCTCGTTCTGTCATTTGAGATACCAGAAAACTTTTCAAACGCTCATAATTATTGTTTTTAGGTGAAACGTTTGTATGTTCATGCGTCTTGTATATCCATGTAATGTGATTATCCGATTTGGCTTTAATTAGTTGATGGTTGCTTGTTTAAACATATGAGTCAGGCGTACGTATGTCTTACAGGTCACAGGTGGTGGGGCCTATAAATTTGCGGACTTGTTCAAGGAACGGCTGGGTGTTAGTATCGAAAAAGAAGATGAAATGCATTGCCTTGTTTCTGGTGCAAATTTTTTGCTCAAGGTAACACCTTTCTTTATGCAACATTCCATTTATCTTGTGTCTGCATATGTAGTTGTGCCTTTATTACTAGCACTTGGAAAACAGAAACGTAAAGACCGGCTCTCATTATTTGTGACCTGCTGATTTGTTTGTTGAAGTTCTGAGTCACATGAGAAGAACAGCTGGAAATCTGTCTGTGTGTTTTCGTAAAGTTTTGATAAGACTATTGAAACTTTTCAATTTCTCTACCCTTTTTTCCTCGATCTGCATGTGTTTGTTTGAAATTTATTCTTATTTTTCAATGCTTTTTATGCAGGCTATTCGACATGAAGCCTTCACGCACATGGAGGGTGAGAAAGAATTTGTACAGATAGATCCCAATGACTTGTACCCCTATCTTCTTGTGAACGTTGGATCTGGTGTTAGCATAATCAAGGTTTGTTTACATTTGCTACTTCTTCCACAAACTGTCGTGTGTTCTGGCTCCTTGAACTTCTATATTGGGAGGTCAGAAAGTATAGATTTGGACTTATAGATTTCACGCAATGTCTTTTGAAAGTATAGGTTGATGGGGAAGGAAAGTTTGAACGTGTGAGTGGGACTAATGTTGGTGGTGGTACCTATTGGGGATTAGGAAGACTTCTAACGAAGTGCAAGAGGTAAATGGATCTGATTTTGCACTACTTGTTTATACTCTTGTTTCCTATACTTTACGATGTTTTCTTCTGTTTTAGTTTTGATGAATTGCTAGAACTCAGCCAAAAGGGAGATAATGGCGCCATCGACATGCTTGTTGGTGATATTTATGGTGGTATGGATTACTCCAAGGTAAGGGCTACTTTGCATCACACTACATCTGATCTCATTCGTTGAAGGATGTGACTGCTCTCCTATTTAAAACTAGAATGTTTTTTCCCAAATGTTCTAACAATTCTCATTAACAATTATATAGATTGGCCTCTCTGCTTCAACAATAGCTTCTAGTTTTGGTAAGGCGATCTCTGAAAATAAGGAACTGGAAGATTACAGACCTGAAGATATTTCCTTGTCTCTACTGCGGATGATTTCGTACAATATTGGGCAGGTATGCGGTCGTGAGTCCAAAGGTTTTGAGCAAACTAAGCCCAATTTTTTCTCATTTTACTCCTAATCATAATTTGAGTTTCTGATTTGTATGTTGCTATGTAGATATCATATTTAAACGCCCTTCGCTTTGGGTTGAAGCGAATATTTTTTGGAGGATTTTTCATAAGGGGTCATGCATATACCATGGACACAATTTCGTTTGCTGTACATTTCTGGTAAGCTCACTTGTAAACTTGGACCCCACCTTCATCACTCAACTCTTTAATTTATTGTTTGATCACACTAGGTCGAAAGGAGAGATGCAAGCTATGTTCTTGAGGCATGAAGGTTTTCTGGGTGCTCTGGGTGCGTTCATGAGCTATGAGAAGCACGGATTGGATGATTTAATGTCGCATCAGTTGGTTGAGAGGTTCCCAATGGGTGCACCGTACACTGGAGGAAATATTCATGGACCACCACTCGGTGATTTGAACGAGAAGGTAATCAATATAGCTTACGTTCTACCAAAGTCTCAGGTTGCTCTATTTGATTGAAGGTGACAACCACAGGTTCCGTAATTAAGTGGTACTGCTCAAAATATTAAAGTACGGGAATATGATACTGTTTATACCTTGTGCTGGGTAAAGTGCACGCTGCATACCATTATAGTATTCTTTAGGCAATACCATTATAGGATATGCTGTTCATGATACTGATTTTTTTTGTTTTTTGTGGCAAATATGTTTTGATCTTCCATGGATTTACTGATTTATGGCCGAAGGGGACGGTCGGATATGTTACACTATTACTTGTCCCTTTCCATGGTTTGTGTGCTGACTGGTTTTGATTGAATACTCGATCATTCGCCTTGAAGATTTGTCATAGAAAATATATATTGATAGGTATGCGTTATATATAAGTTATTTAACAAATTAAGGTTCTACAATACAATTCGAAAATCAGCAAGAACAAATATATGCTTATGCTTGTATGGATATTATCCGCTGTGAAGTATGCTGATTCTTTTTGTTTTATATACAAAGTATCATTTTATGTGTCATTAAGAATAATAAAAAGCAAGATTAAGAACCATAATTTCTCTCCTATATTAACCAACTTTGTTGATATTCTATAACTTAGAGAGATTCATTGTTCTACTGATCTCTGATCATATATAAACCTACAGAGTATTGTTAGATTCCTTTTTGAAAATTTCTTAACAAAAGCAAAACCTTGTTTTCAAATCTTTGTCACAGTTATATATTCGTTTCTTTATTTTATGTATATATATCAAAGGTTGAAATGAGAATCATAAGAGTATAGTCCATTGAACTTTGAATACGAGATGGAATCAGGTGCTCTTACCCTTTTTCAATTTTCGTTCGCTAATTATAAAAAGATATCACTTCAACTAGTTATAAGTGTTCTGTATCTTGACTCCGGTTTTGATAAGTTTTGGAGCTTAAAGGGGCTTTCCTGGTTTCTTTCAGATTTCATGGATGGAAAAGTTTGTGCGTAGAGGAACTGAAATAACTGCTCCTGTACCGATGACTCCATCGAAAACGACTGGACTTGGAGGGTTTGAGGTGCCCTCATCCAGAGGTAGTGCTCTAAGATCTGACGCTAGTGCTTTAAATGTTGGCGTTCTCCATCTTGTGCCCACACTAGAGGTGTTCCCATTGCTGGCCGACCCGAAAATGTAAGTGACATGTCCTCGAGTAATGTATTGAGCTTGTACATATATCTCATGGTTTGCCGCTTGTTCATGATTTTTGGAGGATTTATGTTTGTGTGTATCGAATCGATTTGTTTTACTCCAGGTATGAGCCTAACACGATTGACCTATCAGACCAAGGCGAACGAGAGTGAGTAAAACGTTGATGCTTATCTTCCAAAATAATGGTTTTATAACTTTTATTCGATGAAATCACTGTTTCTTGGATTGGTTATTGTGTTTTGGTGTGTAGGTACTGGCTCAAAGTTTTGTCCGAACATTTGCCCGACCTCGTTGATACGGTAACGCTTAATGTTTAATACATAGGAATTCTATTCTACCTTCAGTAATGTTTCTTTCTGGGTGGTGAAGATTCTTTATGGCTCGTAACTCTTGCTTTACTATTATTCTATGGACATGATTATAGGCTGTGGCAAGTGAAGGAGGAACTGAGGATGCGAAAAGGCGTGGTGATGCTTTTGCTCGTGCTTTCTCTGCTCATTTGGCAAGGTTTGGTTCATCACAACAAATTCCACTCTCTTCAGTCAAGCTTATGCAACTTTGACCAATTCTGCCAAACAGAAAAGTCATAGTTAAACTCTTCAAGAAAATCTTGTTTTTTTTTGGTGTGCTTTTACCTTTTTGCTGACAATTTATTTTGGTTGTAGATTAATGGAAGAGCCAGCTGCATATGGAAAGCTGGGGCTAGCAAATCTCTTGGAACTTAGGGAAGAATGCTTAAGGGAATTCCAGTTTGTTGATGCCTATAGAAGCATCAAGCTAAGGTAAAACAAGGCTTATCTCTCTCCTACTTGTAGTTTCTCTTATGCTCTCTCGTTCTTTGAAATTGATAGGGAGAACGAGGCATCACTTGCTGTTTTACCTGATTTACTGGAGGAGCTTGATTCGATGAGCGAGGTCTGTGATCTTTAACCCTTCTCTCTCTCTCTCTGTAGGTTTATGGTTTGGTACATACATGAGACAACTTCTCTCATTACTGTTTTGAATTTGCTCGGATTTTCAGGAGGCGAGGTTGCTTACACTTATAGAAGGTGTTCTTGCTGCAAACATATTCGACTGGGGATCTCGAGCATGTGTGGATCTATATCACAAAGGAACCATTATTGAAATATACAGAATGAGTCGTAACAAGATGCAGAGACCGTGGAGGGTGAGAGAGAAGAACACCTTTTTTTTCTTTTCCCTGAGGTTACTGTTTGCAAACTGTTAATTTTAAAGCTGGAAGGAAATCTGCTGTTATCCGTAAAATCAGGTAGATGATTTTGATGCTTTCAAAGAAAGGATGCTTGGATCTGGAGGTAAGCAGCCTCATCGACATAAAAGAGCGCTACTCTTTGTCGATAACTCAGGAGCAGACGTCATTCTTGGGATGCTTCCTCTTGCCCGAGAGTTTCTCCGTCGTGGGACTGAAGTATGTATATCTCTCTAGCTCTTCCTCTAATAGTAAAATTTCGTCCTACCCTTCACAAAACCGAATGCACAGGCCAAATGGTTTTCTTTGTGAAATTAGTTGATGAAACACTAATTGTTACTATGATTCTCCAGGTTGTTCTAGTGGCAAACTCTCTTCCTGCTCTTAATGACGTGACCGCTATGGAACTCCCTGATATAGTCGCCGGGGCTGCTAAGGTTTTCTCGGTTTAACTTTCGATTCTATGCACTGGTTATAATGTTTTTCATGTAACTAACTCGTTTGTTCTGTCTTTACTCTTGAAGCACTGTGACATTCTGAGGAGAGCGGCGGAGATGGGAGGCTTACTTGTGGATGCGATGGTAAATCCGGGGGATGGTTCAAAGAAGGATTCAACTTCAGCACCATTGATGGTTGTTGAAAATGGATGCGGAAGTCCTTGCATCGACCTCAGACAAGTCAGCTCCGAGCTTGCAGCCGCAGCCAAAGACGCTGATCTTGTATACACTAAAACATCTCTCTGTTTTTTACATGAAAAAACTTCAAAACACAAAAGGTAAGCTTTGTTCATTGTTTGATGTTTAATGGTTTTGCAGGTTGTCTTGGAAGGTATGGGAAGAGCACTTCACACTAACTTCAACGCTCAATTCAAATGCGAGGCTCTCAAGGTTTGAAACCTCACTTGACAGAAAATTTTTAACTCTAAAATTGCTATTGAAACTTTTGACTGAAACTTTTCTTCTCCCTTTTGCAGCTAGCAATGGTGAAGAATCAGAGATTGGCTGAGAAGTTGATAAAGGGAAACATATATGATTGTGTTTGCAGATACGAGCCTCCCTCTGTCTCTCAAATGTAATGTAAAATAGCCTATACATTCCGTCAATCATAAGAGTACACTTGCCCAATAGTAGTTTATTGGCTAATTGTTGTAACTTGTAACATATTTTTATTCACTATTTCTTGAATTGGAAATTTATTCACTATTTCGACTGTATAAAATAGTTTGAATAAATCAAAATCACTTGCTAAAAGAGCATCAAAGGTTCAATTACATTTCAAAGAAGAGTACCCTTGCTACTGACAACGTTTTAGTCTGAAATTTTTGCAAGCAATTTCTCAACCATGATTCTCTGCTGAGTCCCACTTAAGGATTCTGAGTTCATTATCGCATTGGCCACGATAATGACTGTACGTGGAGCAGCTGCGTTCACCCACACTCTGCCGTTTATGCCAATGGCGATCTCGAAACAGAGTTTCTTTCCAAGAGCTTCGAGGACCGGGCACGTTGGTGAATCCAACCTATGAGAAATTAGAAAGTTAACATCTTTTAGAGTCAAGAGAAGGCAAGATGGAGTGTAAGAGAGAGTTTCTGAGAAAATGTATCTCACGTTCTTGAAAGACCAGTTGAAGTTTCAAACATGAAACCATCTCGTAAGGGTCCAAACAATGCAGCTTTGCCGCTTGCTAATTGCATTGTAACAAGTAACAATTAGTTTTGAAAGCTTCTACAGTAAAAAAAGGAAAATCAGCATTTTTTAGTCTTCTCAGATTTTGACTAACCATCAGTACAGGACAGCTCGGGATTCATTCCAGTGTTTGTCTTGACAACCCGAGCATAAAGCAAAGTGCCGACCTGTTTATTAAATGAATCTATGTTAACTTCCCCGAAACAAGTAAAACACATCTAATTATATGTGAAAACAAGATGATGATTTATCAGAATGAGCATACCTCAAACTTGGGCATGCTTCTTTTCGTTACTCCTTCAAATGCAAGACCCGGCAAAAGCGCCAATTGAGCTCCCTTTATGTCTACCCAAAAATTCTGCAATGCCATAAAGAGTCAAATAAAAAATTCAACACCTAAAATAATCTTAAGTTCATGCGTGAAGCAAACTTAAACTGCAGGAGAGAAATTGTAAGTCAGTTAACATTTGTTTGTCCAACTATGGTATCAGTTTTTTCTTCTTCTGATTTTATACATTTATTTACTGATCCACATAAATTGAAAAACATTATTAAATTTATCGTATTTGACCGCTATCAAACAATAAAATGCTTGAGCTTCAGAGATGACCAATCTGAGAGGGAACAAACAACAGTAGGATTTCAAACAAAGTTGAAGAATCTATACAAGTAGAACTTTAAAAGGACTTACCTCTGCTTTAAAATCTACCACAATCCCAAGAACATGATCCTCAGGGCGAGGTATGTACTGCAAAAACCATAATAACAGAGTCAACAACAAAGAGAATGAGACCTGCATATAATCAACAACGTGGACCCCAATACTCCAACTAGAGTTTTTGAAACTAGAGTGGTAGATGAAAGGTAACTTCTCTAATCATCAAGCCAGAGGCACATGATCAATAAACTAGCAAGAATTCTCCATAAGAAGAATCAAAATACTGCAAAAGACAAACCCTCCTTATGCAATTGTGCAGTTAGTTTATTAGTTAGTTCTGACACATGATTGATCAATTAGACACTGACTGACTCTGAGCAGGTGACATACGGGATAATCCAAGACAAACTCAGTAGAGTAGCAACCAGCAAGGCAAGATTGATTCATCTCATAGTAAACCATGTCAAATACGGTACAAAACCATTGAGCTCACCCGTTTGTGAGAACTTTCGACCCAATACGTATTTGGCTTCGAGTAACTTAATTTCCCAGCTCTCATGGCAGAGATAGCATCACCATCCTGAAAGAAGCCAAAACACAATGTCAATATGCTTGCAGCTCATGGAAGCAATCGTATGTATCACAAATCAAGTGCTCACTAGAATAATGTTTAGATTCATACACACACACACACACACACACAAGAAAGAGAAGAACAAAAATGAGGAAGATGAAACCTGACGGAGGCCACTGCCGAGCTTGATAGTCTGGTTAGTCATGTTTGACAAATCAAGAACAACATCACCTGGAACCTGAAAAGTAAAAACCCATGGCAGAAAAACTCATGTTTCATTGTGACCAAATCGAATCGACCCTAAAGAAACGATTTTTGTTTTTGTTTTTGGAATTGAGTTATGGAAAAAAAAGAAATACGAACGACAATCTGATCGATGAGGCTTTTGGGCGACACAGAGACTATTGTATCCATCTTCTATCCTTCGCTAGTGTCCCCAAAGCCAAAAAGAAGTAAATTGGCGAGCGAGGAAGTTCCGTGGATTGGAGATAAAACCCTAAAAGTGTAAAACCTCTGTTCGTTTAAAGGAGACGATGGCAAGTTTGGGAACTCCGAAACACTGCAGGCCCTTTTTTTCATGCTCGAATTCGAACCGGGATATTATTGGTTTGGTATGCGATTTGGACAAACCTGATCCGATTCTTACCAAACTGAAATTGAACCAACAACTAAACTGCGTCATAAAAAGTTGGGGGAATTGTAAATATATGACAGAAACTATCGTCCCCTTAAGAGTTTGTCAATCGCCTTAATAAGATTTATTATAATACAAATTTGGTATTACCCTTAAATAATATAAACAAATATATTATTTATAAACTTTTAAAAAACTTATAAAATATATTTTGATCAAAACAAAAACTAATCGACATAAAAAAAACAAAAAAGAGACACGATAACAAAAAAACAAAATTCAGTTTTCTTCCCCGACCTAAAAAAAACTCTCCTTTGACGATATACTCTCCGTCAAAGTTCAATAGTCCGTTTCATCATCTCCGTCGCCTCGCCAACTCCTGCGAGTGAAATTTTGCCAGCTTTCCTCCTCCTCCGCCTGTCTGCCTCCTCCTCCGCCTCTCCTCATCCACATTCTTTTCTCCTCCTTGTTTTATCTGTCATCGTCCTCCTCCTTTCCTCCTCATCGTTTTTCCATTGGGTAAGTGTTTTAATTTTCGATTTGATAAGATTATGTGTTTGTGGTATGTGTATTTATCTTTCCTCCTCATCTTTTCAATTACTTTTGCTCATAGGGTTTTAAAATCTCACCTAATTGATTTTGTGAATTGTTTGGTGCAGCCGGAGCTATTGCCAAAGCTACAGCAGCCGCCCTCGCCGCCGTGGCTAGTGCGATTCTCACGGTAAACTTTTTCATCTCACTCCTCAGACCTTTATATGAAGGAATTTTTGGTTATCATTAAATCATCTGATGATTCTTGCTCTTGTAAGCGCACTGTTGGCTGACCTCAACTAACAGATAGAAGAGATTATCAAACTCAAGTTTCAGAGTCGTTGATTATATTTGAAAGTTTCATTTGTTCTTTCATTCTTTCTAGCATTCATTTGTTTGCTATGATTTTCTATTTGCTAGCTCTGTAAGTTTTCATCTGGACCAATAACTCTTAAGGCAAGCAATAGTGAAAAATAATGTGTCTTTGTCATCTTTGACCTTTGTCCTCTCTTGGTCTGAGACTTTGCAGTGAAAGCAAGCCCTGAAAATTTGTTCTTTTTTCCCCGAGTCACTATTACCTACATTTATTGTTGCTTAGTCTCTGTTCTTAAGAATTTGCATTTACGTGTCTAGTTCCAGAATTATTTAGCCAAGTAGAAAGTGTCTAGTTCCTGGTTTTGTGTTGCATTATGTTTATTTAGCAAATAGAATCTTGCTTTGGTAATGGACAAATGGACAAATGGAAACAACTTTTTTCCTCTTCCGTGTGAGATAAATGATTAAGTAGAGAGTCGAATGTGTTGCCCTGATACATATAATAGTTTAAAATAGAGTTCTGTTGATCCGTGCAGATCACCGATAGGATTAACGTGTTGTTATGTGGAATGGGGGGTGAGATTTTCGTAAATAGAAGGGAGGTTACTTCATGAGAGAAGGCTAGAACAAAGGTGGGTCAGGTCGGGTGTATTTGTGAACAGGTCGGGGACCATCTTCTTTGTGTGGGTGATCGGGACAAGAGATTACATAGAATTGTCGAATTAGTTTTACAAAGAACTCAGGTCGGTGTCCAGAATAAAGTGAATGAAATGAGAAAAATATATAAGCGCCCGATCCCCCCCTTTGTAAACGCCTGCCAAAGGGTATTTATAGTCGAGGTTAAACAGTTGCTTTCCGCGTTTCCGGGGTGACGTGGCGCTTCAGGCGCCTTTCGCGAATAACACGTCTCGAGGGGATAGGTCACGATGGCGCCGAACTGCTTCGTTGGTAGGGTACTGTTAGTGATCTACCCTTTGCGTGTGGCCTTCCCTCTTGTGTTCTCCACGTGGAGTTGGTATGGTGTCAGCGCGAGTTCGGCGCCCCCCCCCCCCTTGGTCAACTACGCTGGCCTCGGGCTGGGCTTCGACCAAGTGGGCTTTAATTGCTGAGATGGGCCAAGCTGAGATGGGGGTGCTAAGCCCACCTCCAACAATTGCCCCCCCCCCTTAGTTCGGTGATGGGAGGCGTGGTGAGTGAACAGAAATTGGCTTTTTGTCAGCTCGGCGCATCTCAGTTTGGTTTCCGGGATTCGAGGGCTGACTGTTGGGTTTCGTTTAGGCGGGAATAACCGCTTACACGAGTTGGGTTTCCCGCCTAATCCGGGGGACGTTCGCGCGTGCTGGTCACGCACGGGGGTGTGAAAGACGTTTCGCGTTGTTCAAAGCGGTTTCTCCTTTTCGCGCGTGGGTAATGAAGCGACGCTGTCATTAGGGTTTTTGGAAATCGTGCCCTTTTTCCGCGTGTCGAGCCGTCGTTTCCCCTTCTCTCCCTTCTCCTATTTAAGCCTTCTTCCTTTTCTCCTTCGTTTACTCTTCTGCGCGTAGATTCATCAAGGTAACCTTCTTTTCTGTGAGAAAGTTCTTTGTTTGTGTATTCTCCGGCGACTCTTCGAGATTCCGGGTAGGGTTATCGGAAGTTTTCTTTTTGATTTGTGCGATGGCGTCGGTGCTCCGGGGAATTCGGGCCGAATCTGGTGGTGAGTCGGCGTCTCTTTCCGACAGGGGTGATTCGCCGACGGGAAGCTCTTCGCCGGATAACGGTTCGGAGCGTGCCTCCTCTCCGCGTTGTAGTGACGAGGCCGAGGTGCAGCCCGTTCCGTCGGTTTCGGGGTCTGTTCCATTGATTCCGGAGGTTCGCCGGGGGAGATCAGTAGGCGGAGGGTGTTCTTCCGGTGGTCGGGGGATTGATCAGGGCGTCCGAGGAGGTGGACGAGCTGGGGGTTCGGAAGCCTAAGGTTTCGAAACCTCCTCCGGCCTCTTATGATCAGGGGGGGTTCCCCGACCTGGAGTACCCCGGAGACTCTTAGGAGTTTGGCGTCTAAGTGCGGCTTCCCTAGATCCGCCGAGCTCCGGCTTCCCAGGCCAGAGGAGCGTCAATGGAACCCTCCGGAAGGTTTCGTCTGCTTTTGTGAAAGTTTCTTCACGAAGTGCGGGCTTCATCTACCTCTTCCCGACCTGTTCGTCGTGTACTGCAAGAGGCGGGGGTTGGCCTTCTCCTAGATCTGTCCGTCCACCATTCAAGGCATGGTTGTGATGATGACTCTTGGGTGGGAGTGTGACATGGTGGTGACTCCTCGCATGTTTGAGGATCTCACCTACCAGAAGGGTAATCTTGCCTATCTGGGGACATACTACGCCTCCTTTAAGCCCAAGGTGGATCTTGTCGAGGATAAACTGAGCAAGGTTGATCACTGGTCTCGCAGCTATTTTTTCGTCCGGGCTACCGAGGTGGTTGGCCTTGATTCGACGGGCAGATACCCTCGTGATTGGAATTTTTCCCCGGGTATGAACTATTAGGTTGCGTTACATGTCTCCCTTTTATTTTGACTGATGCCGAACTGTTTTGTTTTTAGGTCCCCATACTGCCGGTGTCAAGCTGTCAAATTACAGCGGCGTTTTAGCTGTGTTTAGGTCACGGGCTCCGAGAGATTGGAAATCCTTCACCCCGGAGAGAGTTTCTGAAGCAATGGCAGGTAGGTCGTTGCAATTTTTTTTTTTTTTTTTAGCTAACGGTTTGTTGCGAATACAGGTCGCTCGAGGTTTGCTATCCCGTCCTACTCGGACTCGTTCACTGCGCCCCTCCAGTTGGTCGAGGAGGAGATAGCCCGGGAAGATGGCCCGGGGGCTGACGTGATCGTGGCCGTTCCCGGGAAGAGGGCGGGTGCTGGTGAGGGTAAAAGGGTGGCTAAGAAGAGGAGGACCGAGGAGGCTGCGTCCTCGTCCCTGGCTCCGGAGGATGGTCAGGGCGGCGGGCGAGGCGGTCATCCGACCACCGGCGTGGAGTCCGTGACTACAGGTCGGGAGGAAACTGGGCAAGGTAATGTGACCGAGTTGGCCGATGGTCCCGTTGGTGAGGTGCCCGATGGGCGTGGGACCGATGTGGAGATCCGGGAAACCGAGGTGTCTGCCGGTCGGGAGGATGGACCAGCCGACGTGGCTGAAGCTAGTGGCGGCGGGCCCGGGGAATCTGAGGCCAAGGATGATCCCGAGGCCCCTGACGACGAGGAGATCGTGGACCATAGCTTCGACTTCTGCTATGAGGGCGGGGACGTGCCTCTTGTACGGGATAGGGCAGCCTGTGCCGAGCTGGTCTGTATGGCCGCGCTAGGGAGGAGGCCCCTATTTTGTCAAGTTGCTGATATGGCGGAGGCTGACGCCTTTCAGAGTACATCCCGCTCCCTAGTTCGGGTGAGAAGATGTTCATTAAAAATTTGTGTTTTGTGTTTTGTTTTTTTTGTTTTTTTTTTTTTGTTAGTGTCTGCGGGAATCTTGAGTTTTATTCGTTTTGTCAGACGATGGTCAACCTGGCCACTTTGGGTGAGCGGTATGAAAGGCAGGTCCTCGATTTGGCTCGGGAAAACGAGCGCCTGAGGATGCGTATCGAGGTGGGCACGAGGGAGTTGACGGCTGTCATCCGGGAGAAGAAGAAGGCTTTGAAGGACGAGCAGGCCCGGTCTGCTGCTCTGGAATCTTCTATGGCGCAAGTTCGGGCCCGGGCGGTGGAGGCGGATCAGGTGCTCTCCGAGCTGGAGACCGAAAAGGCGCGGTCGGCCGCTCTGGTAGAGGAGCTTGCCGTTGCGAGAGAGGAGGTCGCGAAGGTCAGCGGGGAGCGGGAGGGGTTCCGGTCTAGGGTCGCATGGTTGGAGGGTGCCATTGAGCGGGCGAAGGGCGCCGTTGCTAAGGAGAACGAAAGGGTTAAGGGGAGATGGGCAGCTCGGAGTCAGAAGTGGGCTGTGAAGATGGAGAAGATTCATGCCCACCTAGCTGGTCGGGATCGGGCTCTGCAACCGCACCTGTTGCTGAGCCAGGTTATCGGTACACGGGAGTGCCTTGAGAGGATGGAGCGTGAGGATAACCTGGTAGTGCGGTCGTTCCGGTACGCGAAGCTGAAGGCGGATCAGGCGAAGTTCGAGGCCGAATTGGATCAGATCGTCATTCCGGAGTTGACCCCGGAGGATTTGGAGGTTCCTTCCGACCATGCTCCTGATGTTCAGCCGCAGCGGGTTCTGCCCGTCCCGACCGTGCGGGCCCCGATTACCTCCCCTGGTGCTGTGGGTCGAGCCGCTCTGGATCCAGCCCAGGATGCCACTGCGGGAGCGGTTGAGGCTGTGTCTGCGGCGCTGCCCGCTCGGATCGTGGTCCATGATGATCAACCGGAGTCGAGCCAGTCGTTCCTGGGTGAGCATGGCACGAATGTGAGGATGGTGGGACCGGATGATATAGATGGTACCCGGGTTGAAGGGGCGTAGGTTGTTGTTTCGTAGGCCGAAGTGCCTTTGTGAAGATTTCCTTTTTTTTTTTTTTTTTTTTGTAGGCCGTAGTGCCATTGTATAGTTGGCGTGGAGCCCTCAGCTTATTTTTAATAAAAGATTTGGACCTTGCGTAGTGGTTGCTTGGTTTTTCTTTTGGCACGAGGTAGAGCTCGGTTTAAAACACTTAAAGCTTGTGTGTTTTTCTTTTGGTGCGAGTAGCGAGCTCGGCATTAGCACTTAAAGCTTGTGTGCTATAGGGGTGCGAGCTGTGAGCTCGGCTTTAGCACTTAAAGCTTGTGTGCTATAGGGGTGCGAGCTGTGAGCTCGGCTTTAGCACTTAAAGCTTGTGTGCTATAGGGGTGCGAGCTGTGAGCTCGGCTTTATCACTTATAGCTTGTGTGCTATAGGGGTGCGAGCTGTGAGCTCGGCTTTAGCACTTAGAGCTTGTGTGCTATAGGGGTGCGAGCTGTGAGCTCGGCTTTAGCACTTAAAGCTTGTGTGCTATAGGGGTGTGAGCTCTGAGCTCGGCTTTTTCTTGATAGAGTGTTTCTTGTTGAGATAATAAGATTTTATTAGATTCATAGATGTGCCCTGGTCAGGGGTTGCCTACGTACCCTTTAGTAGAAGGGATCAAGCCAATCGTAGTTCGGTAGATTACAATGATAAGGAAGAGAGGAGCTCGGGGTTTAGTAGTAGTATCTTTTTATGTTCATAGAGTTCCATGAACGTGGGACTGCGTCGCCGTTCATTGTGGTTAGCTCGTAGACTCTAGGTTTGACGATCTTGGAGATGAGGTAGGGGCCTTCCCAGTTGTCGCTGAGCTTCCCTGCGTTCCGCTAGGCCGTATTTTCGAAGACTTTCCGTAGAACCAGGTCGCCCTCGGTGAAGAACCGGCCCTTGACTTTTTTGTTGTAGTACTTGGAGGCGAGCTGCTGGTAGTGCTGGATGCGGAGTAGGGATTGGTCGCGTTGTTCCTCGAGGAAGTCGAGCTCTCCTCAGATTACGGCGTCATTCATGTCGGCGTGTTGTGCGAGGAGAGCGCGCCGGAGGGTGGGTATTCCGACCTCGGAGGGAGCCATGGCTTCCATGCCGTGGGATAGGCTGAAAGGTGTGCGATTTGTTGCCGTCCTGGGGGTTGTGCGGTGGGACTAGAGAACTCCGTCCAGCTCGTCGGCCCAAAGGCCTTTCTTGTTGTCTAGGCGTTTTTTGAGACCGTCGAGGATGCTTTTGTTTGTCGGCTCTGCTTGTCCGTTGCTTTGTGGGTACCTCAGGGTGGATTTGCTTAACCTGATCTTCCATTTTGCGCAGAAGTCCTCGAATAGGAACGATGTGAATTGGGTGCCGTTGTCCGTTATTATCTCGTATGGCAGGCCGTGGCGACATATGATGAATTTCCAGACGAATTTGCGGACGTCCTGCGCCGTGATCCTTGCGTAGGCCTCGGCCTCGACCCATTTCGTGAAGTAGTCGGTCATCACTAAGAGGAAGCGCTTCTGCCGAGATCGGGGTAGAGGTCCTACTATATCCATGGCCCACCGCATGAACGGGTAGGGGGTCGATGCCGTGGTTAAGAGCTCGGTGGGGGAGTGGATGATCGAACCGTGACGCTGACATTTCTCGCACCGGGCTGCAAATTTATCGCAGTCTTGAAGCATTGTTGGCCAGTAGTGACCCTGATTTCGGATTCGTAGGGCGAGAGCTCGGCCGCTATAATGACTTCCGCCTGCTCATTCGTGCATTTCTTTCATCACGTCGATGGTCTCCTGCCCGTGGAGGCAGATAAGCAGGGTTCCGATAGCGCTCCAACGGTACAGTTTGTTGTTGGTGACGAGGTATTTTGCGCATTTCTTCTTTAGTCAGCGGGCTGCCTAACGGTCCGCCGGGACGGTGCCTTCCGTAATGTATAGCTGGATTTCGCTGCGCCAGTCCGGTAGGTCGGGTTTGTGGGGAGGAGGTGGCAGGTCATCCGAGTTTGTGGAGCCGGTAGGGTCTTCGGTGAGGTCTTCGTTGGCGATGTCTATTATGCAGACTCCTTTAGGCAGCTCGATGCTGGGGAAGTCGATGCTTTCGACGGGAATCACGCGCCGTTGAGTCGGGTCCGATGTGGAGGCTAATGCGGCCAGGGCGTCTGCCGATGTATTGTCACCTCGGGGAATTTTGGTGAGGGTGAACCCGGCGAATTCGGGTGCTAGGCCTTGGACCACCTTGAGGTATGCGTCCATGCGGTCATTTTTGGCCTCGTACTCTCCGCTGAATTGATTGGCGACGAGCTGGGAGTCGCAGTAGGCCCGGATCTTTTTCACCCCAATTGCTTTTGCTAGGCGTAGGCCGGCGATTAGGGCTTCGTATTCTGCTTCGTTGTTCGGCGCTGGGAAGGCCAGGCGGAAGGATTGTTCTAAGATTTCGTTGGTCGGGGACTCCAGGCGTATGCCGATGCTGGAACCGTACTTCGAGGCTGAGCCGTCGACGTGGAGGCTCCACTGTTCGGGAAGTTCGTTGCCTGTCAGCTCGGGGACTAGTTCGATCAGAAAGTCGGCCAATACTTGAGATTTCGCCGCGGTCCGCCCTTGGTACTCGATTTCGTATTCGCTGAGCTCGACCGCCCATTTCATCATTCTCACGGACCGGT
Source organism: Eutrema heterophyllum (assembly GCA_002933915.1). NCBI lineage: Eukaryota > Viridiplantae > Streptophyta > Magnoliopsida > Brassicales > Brassicaceae > Eutrema > Eutrema heterophyllum. The sequence goes on along the minus strand of PKMM01011738.1, from coordinate 388,815 downwards.
TTGGGCTGTGGAGGATGTTTCGGAGAGGGTAAGTGGTCAGTACAGCAATCGGATGGGATTGAAAGTACGGTCGGAGCTTCTGAGCTGCGACGACTACCACGGGAGCGAGCTTCTCCAGCGTCGGGTATCTGTTCTCCGCGCCGTCGAGTGACTTGCTGACGTAGAAGATGGGCTTTTGGTCGCAGCGGTCTTCCCGGACTAAGACTCCGCTGATAGCCGATGCGGATACAGCGATGTAGAGGTAGAGGGTTTCTCCCTCTTCGGGCTTGGCTAGGACGGGGGCGTGGATATGTAGGTCTTTAGCCGTTGGAGAGCTTCTTCACATCTGTCGTCCCACTCGAACCGTTTGTTGGCGCGGAGCAATTGGTAGAACGGTAGGCATTTGTTGGTTGAACGGGAGATGAATCGGTTGAGAGCGGCGATCCTCCCGGTGAGTCGTTGGACCTGGCGCGTGCTCTCTGGAGATTTGAGATCGATGATGGCATGTATTTGCTTGGGGTTGGCCTCGATCCCGCGCTGGGTGACGATATATCCGAGGAACTCACCCGACGTGACCCCGAAGGAGCACTTGGCGTGATTTAGCTTCATGCCGTATTCGTTTAGGGTCTGGAAGCACGACTTGAGATGACCGACGTGGTCTGTTGCCACCAAGGATTTGACGAGCATGTCGTCGATATAGACTTCCATGGTGCGGCCGATCTGGTCGGCGAACATCTTGTTTACGAGCCGCTGGTATGTCGCACCGGTGTTTTTTAGCCCGAATGGCATGACCTTGTAGCAATAGGTACCGCGGTCTGTGATGAATGATGTTTTTTCCTGGTCGTCTGGGTGCATGGGAATCTGATTGTATCCTGAGAAGGCGTCCATGAAAGAGAGGAGTTCGTTTCCCGTTGTGGCTTCCACCACTTGATCGATTCTGGGGAGTGGGAAGCTATCTTTGGGGTAGGCCTTGTTGAGGTCGGTGAAGTCCACGCATACCCTCCATTTCCCGTTCTTCTTCTTGACGACCACCGGGTTGGCAAGCCAATCGGGGTACCTAGCCTCGGTGATTGAGCCAGCAGCGTTTAACTTTTCGATTTCGTCGTTAACGGCCTGCGCGCGTTCGGGGCCGAGCTTTCTTCGTTTCTGTTTTATTGGTCTGAAGGTTGGGTCTATGTTGAGCTCGTGGCTGCATACGGCCGGGTCGATGCCGGGCATATCGCTTGCCGACCAGGAGAATGTGGAGACGTTCTGTTGTAAGAATTTTACCAGCTCGTCCTTGATGTTCGCCTCGAGGTCCGCGCCGATCCCGACGCAACGAGTGTGATTGCCGGGGTCGATATTGACTTGTGTAACTATGTCCCGTCCTGGGAGGTCTTGGTGACTCGGCTCGCCGGGGAGCTGCGCGTCGATGACGAGGCAGGTTGGCGCGGTATTGCGTAGCTTGTGCTCGATGGCGAAGCAAGCGCGCGAAATCTTTTGGTTGCTCCGGAGGGTATAGGTCCAGGCCTGATTGGGAAATTTGAGGCATTGGTGGTACGTCGACGTGACTGCCTTCATTGAATGTAGCCAGGGGGTCCCGAGAATGATGTTGTAAATTGGGACGGTATTGATGATGACGAATTTCACAATCTTGGTGACTCGACCTACATAGACCGGTAGATCGATGGTGCCAATTCCCATGGTGGTTTCTCCGGCGAAACCGGTCAGCGGGGTGACGGTTGGCATGATTTCGGCCCCTTGCAGGTTCATTCTGGCTAGGGTATCCTTGAAGATGAGGTCAACCGAGCTGCTTGTGTCGATCAGGACCCTGTTGACGTCGCAGTCGGCTACGCGGATCTGTACGACGAGGGGGTCGTTGTGAGGTTGATGGACCCCGGTAGCATCGGCTTCGGTGAAGATGATTCCTTTTCCACTTGTGTCCTGCGCGTTTTGGCCGGGGCTGGAGTTCCACTTCAAGGAGGCGTCGGTCTTTCTCTCGTGTAGCTTGATAGACCGCACGGAGTTGTTGCTTGATAGGAGCCCTCCCATGATCATTCCTACCGTCGTTCGGGCCGGGGGAGGGGACCTCGCTTCTTCCCGGTTTCGAGAAGGGGATCGGTGGCGTCGGTCCTCGCCTCGGCCGCGATTGTCGGGCCTGGCTCGGTTGTCCTCGCGGCCTAGCCTGTCTGACTGCTGCTGTCGGTTGCGATCCCGGTCTCTTGGAATTGACTGCTCGGGGACGCAGATCATTCCTCTCTGATACTGGTCTAGAAGGGCTTCTTAGAGTTTGCGGCAATGTGAGGTTGGGTGCCCTTTCCTCTGGTGGAACTCGCAGAAGGCGGTCTTGCCTTTATTGGCGGTTCGCTTGCCTTTATTGCCTTGATATTCATCGTCGTAGTGCTGTCGAGGTTCCTGATATCCGTCCTGGGGTTTCTCCTTCTGGGCCGGGATCTTCTGCGCGGTGTGTCTTTTTGAGAATGCGGCCTTTTCTTCCTCGAGCTCGATGTAGAGCACGGCGCGGTGCAGGGCGTCTTCCAGTGAGCGCGGCCTATTGAGCGTTATGTCGTCTTTGAAAGCCGATTATATCCAGAGGCCATTTCGCATGGCGGGGAGGGCGGATTCGTCCGTCACATTGCTTTGCGAGGCCGTCGTTTTGGAGCGTTCGATGAAAGATTTGAGTGACTCCTTCGGTCCTTGGTGGAGGGCCCAGAGGTCGGCGCTGGTCGCGGACTGTTTGATGTACATAGAATAATGTTTGAGGAAGGCGGTTGAGAGATCCCCGAAGTTATCGATGGAATGTGTGCGCAGCCTGGAGAACCATGTCAGGGCGGGCCGGTCATGTTTTCCACGAAGAGTTGGCAGTAGCCGGCTTCACGTTCTTCTAGGGTGAAATGGGCGCGCCCCATTGCGATGGTGAAGGCCGTTAGATACTGGGTTGGATCTGTGCTGCCCGTGTATGGCGGGAGCTTGAGTTTGCCGAAATGTCTGAACGGGATGGACGCGATTCGGTGAGTGAACGGCGTGTTCTGTGTTTCTCTTAGGACGCGGTCTATCTCTGGGGCCGAGCTAGTGGCCTTGTGGACCTTGGAGGTCATCACGCGAATTGTTTCTTTCATGGCTTCGAGTTCGGCGTCCCTGTCGCGCTCTGAGCTGACGCGTCGGGGGTGCATATCGTTGCCCGGCGAGTTGTCTGCTGTAGGGGGGAATTGTAGGGTTTCTCCTTCCGATGCCGACGGCGATTCTCCGAATAGATTTCTTTGGAGGTGCAACATCCCAATCTGATGAGTCGGTCATAGGATTTGAGCGGAGGGGGAGTCGGAGTTGTCTGGTCGGTCGTTACGGGCTGCGAGCTCGGCGAATCGGTTGTTGGTGGTGCGCGTTAACTCGTCTATCTTGGCGAGCAAGGTGTTCATTGCGGTGGTCAAGACGAGTTGTTCTCCCGGCGCCTGGGGGGCGTTTTGGGCGATGGAGCTTTTGGGCGGGGGAGTCACGAGGGGCTGGTTTTGAGGGGCTTCTTTCTGAGTCGCGGCCTGAGCCGGGGTGGCTTATCCTGATGGCGGTTAATCGACCATCGGGGGTGGCAGTAATGCTTTCGAGGCGGGTGGACCCGTCATTGAATTCGTTGCTGAGCCCGTTCTTTGCGTATAGAAAATCTCTTAAGCCCCTCCCTGGAGCGCCAATTGTTGATCCGTGCAGATCACCGATAGGATTAACGTGTTGTTATGTGGAATGGGGGGTGAGATTTTCGTAAATAGAAGGGAGGTTACTTCATGAGAGAAGGCTAGAACAAAGGTGGGTCAGGTCGGGTGTATTT
>PKMM01011738.1:370680-383148 GCA_002933915.1 Eutrema heterophyllum | reverse complement strand
GGGGTTGTGCGGTGGGACCAGAGAACTCCGTCCAGCTCGTCGGCCCAAAGGCCTTTCTTGTCGTCTAGGCATTTTTTGAGACCGTCGAGGATGCTTTTGTTTGTCGCCTCTGCTTGTCCGTTGCTTTGTGGGTACCTCGGGGTGGATTTGCTTAGCCTGATCTTCCATTTTGCGCAGAAGTCCTCGAATAAGAACGATGTGAATTGGGTGCCGTTGTCCGTTATTATCTCGTATGGCAGACCGTGGCGACAGATGATGAATTTCCAGACGAATTTGCGGACGTCCTCCGCCGTGATCCGTGCGTAGGCCTCGGCCTCGACCCATTTCGTGAAGTAGTCGGTCATCACTAAGAGGAAGCGCTTCTGCCGAGATCGGGGTAGAGGTCCTACTATATCCATGGCCCACCGCATGAACGGGTAAGGGGCCGATGCCGTGGTTAAGAGCTCGGTGGGGGAGTGGATGATCGACCCGTGACGCTGACATTTCTCGCACCGGGCTGCGAATTTATCGCAGTCCTGAAGCATTGTTGGCCAGTAGTGACCCTGATTTCGGATTCGTAGGGCGAGAGCTCGGCCGCTAGAATGACTTCCGCCTGCTCCTTCGTGCATTTCTTTCATCACGTCGATGGTCTTCTGTCCGTGGAGGCATATAAGCAGGGTACCGGTAGCGCTCCAACGGTACAGTTTGTTGTTGGTGACGAGGTATTTTGCGCATTTCTTCTTTAGTCGGCGGGCTGCCCAACGGTCCGTCGGGACGGTGCCTTCCGTAATGTATAGCTGGATTTCGCTGCGCCAGTCCGGTAGGTCAGGTTCATGGGGAGGAGGTGGCAGGTCGTCCGAGTTTGTGGAGCCGGTAGGGTCTTCGGTGAGGTCTTCGTTGGCGATGTCTATTAGGCAGACTCCTTTAGGCAGCTCGATGCTGGGGAAGTCGATGCTTTCGACGGGAATCACGCGCCGTTGGGTTGGGTCCGACATGGAGGCTAACGCGGCCAGGGCGTCTGCCGATGTATTGTCACCTCGGGGAATTTTGGTGAGGGTGAACCCGGCGAATTCGGCTGCTAGGCCTTGGACCACCTTGAGGTATGCGTCCATGCGGTCATTTTTGGCCTTGTATTCTCCGCTGAATTGATTGGCGACGAGCTGGGAGTCGCAGTAGGCCCGGATCTTTTTTACCCCAATTGCTCTTGCTAGGTGTAGGCCGGCGATTAGGGCTTCGTATTCTGCTTCGTTGTTCGACGCCGGGAAGGCCAGGCGGAAGGATTGCTCTAAGATTTCGTTGGTCGGGGACTCCAGGCGTATGCCGATGCCGGAACCGTGCTTTGAGGCTGAGCCGTCGACGTGGAGGCTCCACTGTTCGGGAAGTTCGTTGCCTGTCAGCTCGGGGACTAGTTCGATCAGAAAGTCGGCCAGTACTTGAGATTTCGCCGCGGTCCGCCCTCGGTACTCGATTTCGTATTCGCTGAGCTCGACCGCCCATTTCATCATTCTCCCGGACCGGTTTGGGCTGTGGAGGATGTTTCGGAGAGGGTAAGTGGTTAGTACGGCAATCGGATGGGATTGAAAGTACGGTCGAAGCTTCCGAGCTGCGACGACTACCGCGAGAGCGAGCTTCTCCAGCGTCGGGTATCTGCTCTCCGCGCCGTCGAGTGACTTGCTGATGTAGAAGATGGGCTTTTGGTCGCCGCGGTCTTCCCGGACTAAGACTCCGCTGACAGCCGATGCGGATACGGCGACGTAGAGGTAGAGGGTTTCTCCCTCTTCGGGCTTGGCTAAGACGGGGGGCGTGGATATGTAGGTCTTTAGCCGTTGGAGAGCGTCTTCACATCTGTCGTTCCACTCGAATCGTTTGTTGGCGCGGAGCAATTGGTAGAACGGTAGGCATTTATCGGTTGAACGGGAGATGAATCGGTTGAGGGCGGCGATCCTCCCGGTGAGTCGTTGGACCTGGCGCGTGTTCTCTGGAGATTTGATATCGATGATGGCATGTATTTGCCTGGGGTTGGCCTCGATCCCGCGCTGGGTGACGATATATCCGAGGAACTCGCCCGACGTAACCCCAAAGGAGCACTTGGCGGGATTCAGCTTCATGCCGTATTCGTTTAGGGTCTGGAAGCACGACTTGAGATGACCGACGTGGTCGGTTGCCACCAAGGATTTGACGAGCATGTCGTCGATATAGACTTCCATGGTTCGGCCGATCTGGTTGGCGAACATCTTGTTTACGAGCCGTTGGTAGGTCGCACCGGCGTTTTTTAACCCGAATGGCATGACCTTGTAGCAATAGGTACCGTGGTCTATGATGAATGACGTTTTTTCCTGGTCGTCTGGGTGCATGGGAATTTGATTATATCCTGAGAAGGCGTCCATGAAAGAGAGGAGTTCGTTTCCCGTTGTGGCTTCCACCACTTGATCGATTCTAGGGAGTGGGAAGCTATCTTTGGGGCAGGCCTTGTTGAGGTCGGTGAAGTCCACGCATACCCTCCATTTCCCGTTTTTCTTCTTGACGACCACCGGGTTGGCAAGCCAATCGGGGTACCTAACCTCGGTGATTGAGCCGGCAGCGGTTAACTTTTCGATTTCGTCGTTAACGGCATGCGCGCGTTCGGGGCCGAGCTTTCTTCGTTTCTGTTTTATTGGTCTGAAGGTTGGGTCTATGTTGAGCTCGTGGCTGCATACGGCCGGGTCGATGCCGGGCATATCGCTTACCGACCAGGCGAATGTGGAGACGTTCTGTTGTAAGAATTTTACCAGCTCGTCCTTGATGTTCGCCTCGAGGTCCGCGCCGATCCCGACGCAACGAGTGTGATTGCCGGGGTCGATATTGACTTGTGTGACTATGTCCCGTCCTGGGAGGTCTTGGTGACTCAGCTCGCCGGGGAGCTGCGCGTCGATGACGAGGTAGGTTGGCGCGGTGTTGCGTAGCTTGTGCTTGATGGCGAAGCAAGCGCGCGAAATCTTTTGGTTGCTCCGGAGGGTATAGGTCCCGGCCTAATTGGGAAATTTGAGTCATTGGTGGTACGTCGACGTGACTGCCTTCATTGAATGTTGCCAGGGGGTCCCGAGAATGATGTTGTAAATTGGGACGGTATCGATGATGAAGAATTTCACAATCTTGGTGACTCGACCTACATAGACCGGTAGATCGATGGTGCCAATTCCCATGGTGATTTCTCCGGCGAAACCGGTCAGCGGGGTGACGGCTGGCATGATTTAGGCCCCTTGCAGGTTCATTCTGGCTAGGGTATCCTTGAAGATGAGGTCAACCGAGCTGCTTGTGTCGATCAGGACCTTGTTGACGTCGCAGTCGGCTACGCGGATCTGTACGACGAGGGGGTCGTTGTGAGGTTGATGGACCCCGACAGCATCGGCTTCGGTGAAGATGACCCCTTTTCCACTTGTGTCATGCGCGTTTTGGCCGGGGCTGGAGTTCCACTTCAAGGAGGCGTCGGTCTTTCTCTCGTGTAGCTTGATAGACCGCACGGAGTCGTTGCTTGATAGGAGCCCTCCCATGATCATTCCTACCGTCGTTCGGGCCGGGGGAGGGGACCTCGCTTCTTCCCGGTTTCGAGAAGGGGATCGGTGGCGTCGGTCCTCGCCTCGGCCGCGATTGTCGGGCCTGGCTCGGTTGTCCTGGCGGCCTAGCCTATCTGACTACTGCTGTCGGTTGCGATCCCGGTCTCTTGGAATTGATTGCTCGGGGACGCGGATCATTCCTCTCTGATACTGGTCTAGAAGAGCTTATTGGAGTTTGCGGCAATGTGAGGTGGGGTGCCCTTTCCTCTGGTGGAACTCGCATAAGGCGGTCTTGTCCGATTGTTCGTCTGTTCGCGGCTCTCAGGCCTTTGATTCGTCGCCTTGATGCTCCTTTTGATGGAGCTCGCGCGTCCACTTGTTCCATGGCGCTTTTGGCTCGGGGTTGGAGAATCGAGTCGGGTCGTGCATGTGGAATACAGCCGGTGGTTCGTTGACGAGGAATGTAGCGGTTCGCTTGCCTTTATTGCCTTGATATTCGTCGTCGTAGTGCTGTCGAGGTTCCTGATATCCGTCCTGGGGTTTCTCCTTCTGGGCCGGGATCTTCTGCGCGGTGTGTCTTTTTGAGAATGCGGCCTTTTCTTCCTCGAGCTCGATGTAGAGCCCGACGCAGTGCAGGGCGTCTTCCAGTGAGTGCGGCCTATTGAGCGTTATGTCGTCTTTGAAAGGCGATTCTATCCAGAGGCCATTTCGTAGGGCGGGGAGGGCGGATTCGTCCGTCACATTGCTTTGCGAGGCCGTCGTTTTGAAGCGTTCGATGAAAGATTTGAGTAACTCCTTCGGTCCTTGGTGGAGGGCCCAGAGGTCGGCGCTGGACGCGGACTATTTGATGTACATGGAATAATGTTGGAGGAAGGCGGTTGAGAGATCCCCGAAGTTATCGATGGAATGTGTGCGCAGCCTGGAGAACCATGTCAGGGCGGGGCAGGTCAGGTTTTCCACGAAGAGTTGGCAGTAGCCGGCTTACGTTCTTCTAGGGTGAAATGGGCGCGCCCCATTGCGATGGTGAAGGCCGTTAGATACTGGGTTGGATCCGTGCTGCCCGTGTATGGCGGGAGCTTGAGTTTGCCGAAATGTCTGAACGTGATGGACGCGATTCGGTGAGTAAACGGCGTGTTCTGTGTTTCTCTTAGGACGCGGTCTATCTCTGGGGCCGAGCTAGTGGCCTGGTGGACCTTGGAGGTCATCACGCGAATTGTTTCTTTCATAGCTTCGAGTTCGGCGTCTCTGTCGCGCTCTGAGCTGACGCGTCGGGGGTGCATATCGTTGCCCGGCGAGTTGTCTGTTGTAGGGGGGAATTGTCGGGTTGCACTTTCCGATGCCGATGGCGATTCTCCGAATAGATTTCTTTGGAGGTGCAACATCCCAGTCTGATGAGTCGGTCCTAGGATTTGAGCGGAGGGGGAGTCGGAGTTGTCTGGTCGGTCGCTATGGGCTGCCAGCTCGGCGAATCGGTTGTTGGTGGTGCGCGTTAACTCGTCTATCTTGGCGAGCAAGGTGTTCATTGCTGTGGTCAGGACGAGTTGTTCTCCCGGCGCCTGGGGGACGTTTTGGGCGATGGAGCTTTTGGGCGGGGGAGTCACGAGGGGCGGGGGAGTCACGAGGGGCTGGTTTTGAGGGGCTTCTTTCTGAGTCGCGGCCTGAGCCGGGGTGGCTTGTCTTGATGGCGGTTGATCGACCATCGGGGGTGGCAGTAATGCTTTCGAGGCGGGTGGACCCGTCATTGAATTCATTGCTGAGCCCGTTCTTTGCGTATAGAAAATCTCTTAAGCCCCTCCCTGGAGCGCCAATTGTTGATCCGTGCAGATCACCGATAGGATTAACGTGTTGTTATGTGGAATGGGGGGTGAGATTTTCGTAAATAGAAGGGAGGTTACTTCATGAGAGAAGGCTAGAACAAAGGTGGGTCAGGTCGGGTGTATTTGTGAACAGGTCGGGGACCATCTTCTTTGTGTGGGTGATCGGGACAAGAGATTACATAGAATTGTCGTATTAGTTTTACAAAGAACTGAGGTCGGTGTCCAAAAAAAAAGTGAATGAAATGAGAAAAATATATTAGTGCCCGATCCCCCCCTTTGTAAACGCCTGCCAAAGGGTATTTATAGTCGAGGTTAAACAGTTGCTTTCCGCGTTTCCGGGGTGACGTGGCGCTTCAGGCGCCTTTCGCGGGTAACACGTCTCGAGGGGATAGGTCATGATGGCGCCGAACTGCTTCGTTGGTAGGGTACTGTTAGTGATCTACCCTTTGCGTGTGGCCTTCTCTCTTGTGTTCTCCACGTGGAGTTGGTATGGTGTCAGCGCGAGTTCGGCGGGCCCCCTCCCCTTGGTCAACTACGCTGGCCTCGGGCTGGGCTTCGACCAAGTGGGCTTTAATTGCTGAGATGGGCCCAGCTGAGATGGGGTGCTAAGCCCACCTCCAACAAGTTCACAGGAGATTTCCAATAGAATAGTGTGTTCGTTTTGCCGTTTAATAATATAGAAGTCATAATTTGTTTTTTTTAGTTTTAAATATAAGCTAACATAATATACAACATCAAACATCATTTTCTCTAAATCTCAAAAGTGACATAGAAAACATGAGTCTTCAAAACCAGATTGAAACGAACCAAAAAAGCAAAAGTAATCAAATTAAAACAGTGATAACAAACGCCTATATTACCATGTCACATGTCTCTCTCTTGTGACCTTCAATACCACAACGACTGCACTTATGCTTTTTAGACCCTTGTGATCTTTGTGAAGAACGTATCTTGTCTTCAATTGTTTCGTGTTTTCGTTTTCTTCGTCTACCCGCTGCTCTTCGTGTTTCCGATGGTAAAACTTTGGCTTGTTGAACATCCAATGAGACAGGCCATGCGTCCTCAGAAACACTTATGCGTCCTCAGAAACACTTATTGGATTAATGCATTCCTCATATGTAATCCAAAGTAATGTAACCCTCAACGTTTTGTGAGGAAGACAAGAAAGAGAATGTGAAAAAATTGTAAAAAACGTGAAAGTGGTAAAAGGAAAAAAAAAATTTTAAAAGATTTTCGTTGATAGATTTTCTCATATTTTGTTAACTACTTGGTAGAATATATATTATACCTTCCATAGAACAAAGACAAAACAACAGAACTTCTATTCTGCATAAAGTAGAATGTAGAGAAAAATAAAGAATATGTATTCCAAAATCTGTAGAATGCAAAACAAGTCGTAGAATATATATTCTATAAGCCCAGTAGAATGCAGAACAAGTGGTAGAATATTGATTCTACGTTTGGTAGATTATAGATAAAATACCAAAAAATAAATTCTACAAAATCGTAGAATTGTTACGATTTGTAAAATACACATTCTACATTTCGTAGATCTAGTGGAAAACAAAAATTTCAGAATATTTCCTTAAACATTATCAAATATATATTTATTTCATTTTTTGGAATTTTTGATTTTTCTAAAAATTTAAGAATATTTAATTTATATTTTTTAACATTTATTAAAAGGTATTTTAGTCAAAAAATGACAAAAATCCACCAAGTTTTAAAGGGACAATAGCTTTCAAAATGCATCATATATTTACAATTCTCCCTAAAAATTTAACATGATTCGAAACAATCGAAATTGAATCGAGTCGATTTGAAAAATAAAAATATTCCGAACCGAAATCTAAATTAAAACCATACCAAACCGATCAATATTAGGATTTGGGTTCACTCTACAACCTAAAACCAAAACAAACTAAAAATCCCCAACTAAAAACCGAACCGGTAATTCGGAGTACCCTTGGCAGTCTAATTTCAATGTTGTATAAAATGATGAGTTCGCGTCAATGAAAATTGCATGTTAAAGATGTTACACTTATATACCCTAAAAACTCATAGTTGCTGAACCACTCGCAAGGGCTGAGTTCCGAACACAAGATAGAGTCAAATATATATATGCAAAGGATTGATATTGCAAATACAATTATATAACAAACATAACACATGTTTTCCTTATGAACTCATCAAACGGGGTGGTCACATGTGTATATATTTAATTACACAGCTTCAACTAATTTGCTTTCTCCAAGAGACCAACCGTTTTGTAATAGAAAGCGACCAGTCCTTTGATAAAAAAAACAAAAAAAAAATGACAGTTTTCATTATGNATTTAATTACACAGCTTCAACTAATTTGCTTTCTCCAAGAGACCAACCGTTTTGTAATAGAAAGCGACCAGTCCTTTGATAAAAAAAAACAAAAAAAAAATGACAGTTTTCATTATGAACTCTATTCTCAGGTCAAAAGCAACTATTATTATACCTATATGTTCAATGTTTCTGTTGAGGCCTCCTCTTTCTCATCACCATTTTCCTCATTCCCATCTTCTTCGGTGGTCTTTACGTCTTTCTGGAGAGCACGAAGCATTGCAGAGTTCACCTGTTTTCTCAATTTGGCATTCTCAACAAAGATATCTGCCAATATCTTCCTCAGCTCGTCCTCCATGATTCTTGTTTCAGTATCCACGCTCATAGATTTATCGATGCCTTGAGCAGCAGCATTTTCATCAAACCCGGCAAGCAGCTGAGCCTGAAAATGGCCACCATTGTTAAAACTCGTAAAATGCACACCGTGACAGTGTTACAACTTACTAGTCAGGGTTTTCTAGCAATGTTTCACTAGTGCAGCAAAAACCTAACTATCCTCCACTAACAAATAACTTTATCCTGATGCATGTACAAAGACGCACTGAAAAGTAACCCCCTATTAGAGGAAGTCTTGGATGTGACTGGATGTACTAAGTTGGGAAACTATGTGATTTTAAATGGAGATAAAGCAGAGATGCATCAATACCTCCTCAATTTGATCATCAGATATTGACAGCAAACGCAAAGCGTCTGATACTGTAGTTGAGTCCTCTACGAAGTTACCGTTTCCGTCCATTGACAAATTCAAGTTGTACTCTTTAAGCCGGTCGTGGAGAATTATGCAGTCACTAAGCAGTTTTTTTCTAGCCGCTACCGTGTTCTCAAGTAGTTTTCTTTCTTGTTGGAGTAGTTTCTGAAAAGTGCAACATGTTCCAGTCTCAGTTGTCTTGTCTCTTTTGTTTTGATACATGCTTAGTAAAAAATCCACAAACCCATGGCGTTGCCAAATAAGAAAATATATATAATACTATACGAGCCAGAAATTTACCTCCGCTTCAGTTTTATCTGTCAGAGATTGAGTCAGCTTCTTTTCAAGTTCCACATGAGAACGCCTCAGAGATTTGACCTCTTTGACAAGAACTTTAATATCTGCTTTTGATTTTGCCTCTAATTCATCATATTTCCTGGAGAGATCCTCCAGTTGTTGTTTTCTGGTATCCAATTCTCTTAACAAAACATGTCTCTCAGAAATAGTTGACTGTTCAATGGGTTCTGCATGTGAGCTCCCATCCTGTTGTAATGATTTGCATCAGCGTGCTTCTCTAGTAGAGAGATATTATGTACCATCTATGCCAACCAGTTTGGTTGCAGAAATAGTTTTATAGACATGGAGCTATTTCAAATCATACCTCTCTCGACTTTAACTTCATTTCCATCTCGTAAGATTTTTGTCTAAGTTCTTCCATATCCCACTGCATCTGAGTAAATCTTTCCCTCTCGGTCATAATAGCTTGCTCCAAATTCTCTTTGCTTCTCTGCTTAGTAGTTTCAAGTTCCCCTTCTAGATCATTAACCTGAGCAGTAAAAATAAGATTATGCAACACTACCATTGGCGCCAAAGAAAAAAAGGATAAGACACAGATGTTTAGAACCAAAAAGATGGAAATAGTAATATTCAAAAAAAAGAAAAGATGGTAATAGTAAAACGTAATTCAGGGTTACTTTTCTTATTGTACCTTTTTGTTCAAGTAATCCTTCACCGCTATCTCTTGATTTAGTCTTGCTATAAGATCCTCCATATCTGTTTTTGCATTGACAAGTCTCTCATTCGTGGCTAACAGAATCCTGTTCAATTTATTACGCAGGTCCAGTGGAAGAACTATTTGTGCACTACCCTGCCTCTCCGGGTTACAAACAAGCCCAGTTCCAAGCGATCCACCAGGACCTCGGCGTAGATCCAAGTGACTATCACTGCATGAACTTAGGAGACCAGATGTTGATGTCTCACCGGTGTGTAGAGAAAACCCGTCAGCACTCTCAACAGAAAGCTTTCTATCATGCATTACCGAGTGAGTTGATGACTCTGGTTCAGAGAGAAGTCGTGAGCCATTGTTAGCAAGAAATACACCTTTAGAAGCATTTCCATTATACATGTCCTTCCCTAAGATATTATTCACATATCTTGAGCGGACTTTATGTTTGGGAAAGTCTTCAAGTTGCTCTAGAATAGTTTGGCTCATTGAAAGTCCCTCGTCAATGTTGGACATGCTAAAGTTAACGAGCTTCTCTATTGGATTTGTTACTTCTTCATCCAGAGTTAGATCTTCGGTACCAATTTCAGAAATATCATCCTGTCCTAAACTTGGAGATCCAAGCTCAGATGTTTCATAAGCAGTATCACTGCCATAGTCAGATGTGAGAGAAGAACTGCCGCCAGCCTGAAACAAGCTCAAACTTGGGTGAACCATAGGCGACGAACTTGAGCTATTGGCATCAGAAGCATTCTGATCTACATCTTGGCATGCTGAAAAGCAAGATTACATTAGACTCGAATGACACATAACAGCATTTACCAATGCACGGCTAAAGTGCTTAATGTAATAGCTCATACCAGACCTAGCAGCAGCTTCTAGTTCAAGAAAGGATGCAACTACTACACTTCTTGCCAATTCTATATCAGATAATAGCTTCGTTATCCACTCCTCAAGAGAGCACCTTCTCTGCAACAAGGTCACAGCTATCGCTTGTGAAACAGATTGTTTGCATGAACAGTTGTAACATTATTGTTGAGTACAACATGGCTTTCCGTATATTTATACATCTGCATTATTCGTACTTAATCTTTGTTGAGCGAGGTTTAGAGAAAGGGGGTTGAGGGAAGGGAAAAAATAGAGCAAAAACAGAAAGGAAATTGAGAGTATAGCAGTTACATAAGTGACCTAATTCAGTTAGCCCCAGGAAAAAAATGCATACCTCTTCTAACACTGCTCTGCTTTTCATACGCAACAGCCCTTTGGGGGGAGCTGATGGAAAACTTTTTCTGGGAAACGCTCTTTTAAGCTGAAAGGAAAACAAGAATGTGCATATGCCGTCAAGCACATTGCAGTTAAATAATATCGTTGAGAAGTGAAAAGTGGAGACTTGGATTAGGTGATGCTCAGGGAGAACAAATTCTTACATCCGTTAATAGCTTTAGAAAATCATTAAATCTTCTCAACACTCCTCGCATTGTGGTAACACCTTCAGGAGATTGCACACTTATCTGAACCCTGTAAAACTGTTCCTCTAAAACGTTATATATGTAAGTAGGTTCAACTTAATATTGGAGTAATCTATGATATGCACAACAATAAAACTCTTGAGCTGCAAAAGGAAAGGGCACACTCCAGTAGATAATGTAGGTAGAACAGGAAACAAATTTATCATTGTTCAAGTTGAAGTTCATTGATCCACAGACGTTCAAGATATGGTCGACATAATCAGTTCAGCTACGAGAAGATAAACACTGAAATGTATGCCCATGCAAGAGATAAATACTGGAGCTTTAAATTTTGAAGTTACCACTACAGGATCTGAATTTCTTGATTTTGGAAGGACAACCCACGAGGGTATTGTAGCAGAATAACTCCATCCGGTTCGAGGGTCATGAGGCCAAACAGTATCTCTACCATTCTGCAGAAAAATACATAATAATATTATTGCCTTGAAGTCTCCAACTGTACATATATGGAATTCAATTGAGCAGAATGATATATTTCTCAGCCAGCAGCTATCCAAAGATCATAAACAAAGATTTAGCTACCTCTGATGTTCAACGAAAGTTTAACAAATATTCAGTTGATAGCGTTTCCTGCGGGAGGTGAGTAAGAAACATAATTCACCAATTGTAGAAAGTAGCTTCAGCTAACTGTTAGGAATCTCCCATTACTTGGGAGAGGGAACAACTAATGACTTTAGTGGTCATTGGACTTGGTGGTACTAGAGTAGCTTTTCAAATAGATTGGGACTCACTAGCAAAAATATCCACATTTCTCTCAAGTCCCAAAAGGAATTCAGCAGATATAGCAAGAACAATGAAGAGCATATATATATCAGGCTACAGTAACTACAGAATTCGAAGGAAGCATAATAAATTCCAAAAAAAAACTGGCAACGTAAGAACTCACCCATTTGCGCGGCGGAGGGCTCCAGTCCATCCCCAATGGAAGCGGCGACGTTCCATCATGCCTGTGCTTCGGCGGACTCCGTCTCTGCATCATCTCCACCAAACTCTACCTACCTCTTCCGAACCCGAATATTATTATTCCGATCAAATCCAATCGGAGACTACTCGATCGAGCACTGATATCCCGATCGAGAAACCACAAATCTGAGCAAAAGATCGAAGAGTAGGGTTTATGACGATCGTCAGATCGAGGTGGAATTGAGGGGGAGAAGAAGGACCAGAGGGCGTCTCTCAGGGTCCTCTGGTTGAATTCTACGGACCACGGCGATAAACGGCGGTGTCGTCTACTTTAACGGAAAAGCCGAGAGGTCAACACGTCATTTGACGGAGGCGCGAAGCATACCGTTACCGTGTATATATATATATATGTACTGTATATGTCCCACCTTCTTCCCGTGAGATTCGGTTTGGGTCGTGACTCGTAAACCACGTTTTCGTTTTGGGTTTGGGTTTATCTGAGCTATGTATTGCAAGTTTTGTAAGACTCAGTTTGGTTGGGCTCAGCTCAGTGGTCATTTATCCATGTCTTTTATTATTTTTTTAACACCTTCTTACATTTTTATTTTATTTTTATCCGATGATAATTTGGTAAAGGTACGACT
>PKMM01011738.1:284636-369809 GCA_002933915.1 Eutrema heterophyllum | reverse complement strand
TTTTTTTTTTTTTCAAAACGGGTCGGGTTTTTTTCAAAAAAGGGTCTGGTTTTATGATTTTGATTAGAGAGGTGGAATTAAGCAGAGTAAAATAGTTTAGGTGGTTTAGAGTTGAAAATTATAAGTTTGGGGGTTTAATGAAGAACTAAATAGTTTGGAAGGAAATAATTAGGGTTGTATGAGTAAGTGGAGTTTTAGACAGTCATCCCTTTGGTAAACAAAACATTTTTGGTATATAACACAATTTGTTTTAAAATAACATACACGTTTTGTTTCACATTCAAAATTTTACTCTTTAAAAATACGCCTTCAAAACTAAATAATTTGGAATAGAGGTAATATTTTTTTTGAAAATGAAACAAAAAGTTATATTTTACATTTATAAATTTTACTTAAATCAAATTATTTTGGAAATGATCCTTATATAGTTGTTTTTCTTATATAGGTCTGGAATTGAGGGGGGAGAGAAGCAGGACCAGAGGGCGTCTCTCAAGGTCCTCTGGTTGAATTCCACGGACCACGGCGATAAACAGCGGTGGCGTCTACTTTAACAGAAAATCCGAGAGGACAACACGTCATTTGACGGAGGCGCGAAGCCTACCGTTACCGTCTATATATATATATATACGTCCCACCTTCTTCCCATGATATTCGGTTTGGGTCGTGACTCTTGAACCACGTTTTCGTTTTCGTTTTAGTTTTCGTTTTGGGTTTGGGTTTGAGTTTGTGTTTGGGTTTATCTGAGCTCTCTATTGCAAGTTTTGTAAGACTAAGTTTGGTTGGACTGTCATTTATCTATGTCTTTTATTATTTTTTTAACACTTTCTTACATTTTTTTTAGGAAAACGATGTATTTCCTGGTGAGAATTTTCATATAATAACATATCTCTCTGAAGTTTGAGCCTAATTTTATTTTCCCATGAAAATTTGAATCCTATTTCCCCACGAAATCAAAGTTTCAAACATATTTGCCCACAAAATCAAAGTTCGAAACCTATTTTCCATGGACCACGATTTGACCCGGTTTACTGTATACCAATTAAATGTAAATAAAAAAAAACCAAAATTAACCCGATCCGATTTAATCCAAAATTAACCCCACAAAATCAAAGTTTCAAACATATTTGCCCACAAAATCAAAGTTCGAAACCTATTTCCCATGGACACAATTTGATCCGGTTTACTGTATACCAATTAAATGTAAATAAAAAAAAACCAAAATTAACCCGATCCGATTTAATCCAAAAACCCGATTACAACCCGAAACCCGATTATAATCCCACCCAAAACCAAAAATTTCTTAATCAAAACAAAAAATTCTCTGTAATTCCCGATTATAATCCCCAATCCAGATTCTTAATCAAAATCCGATTGTAATCCCCAATCGCAAATTGATTTAAGGGGAATGAGAGTAGTTCTTAATCAAAGATTCTTAATGAAAAATCCACAAAGAAAGGATTTTTTTAAGGGGAATTACAGATACATCGAAGAAGAAGAAGAATAAGAAGAGCGAAGGTACCCCAAGAATAGGATCCTCGGGAGCTTGAACAAGATGAGCGAAAATAGAACCGCCGGTGACTCCCGATGTGGGCGAGGCGAAAACGGAGCTCAGACGATCTTCAATCGGAAAATCTGTTTCGACAGTGAGATGACGGAGCAGAGCACCGATCCTGCGATCGCTTGGCGATGAAGAAGAAGAAGAATAGAATTCAATAGTTTTCATTTTTTTTCTTTGTGTGTACGAATACGAACTAGTCTCATTCCCCTTAAATCAATTTGGATTTTTCATTAAGAATCTTTGGTTTCGAATCTTTGATTAAGAACCCGATTATGATGGTCTTCTTCTCTTTGACTACATTGCCGAAGGGAGGGATATGAGAGAATTCATCCTTGATTTTGAATACATCGCCGAAGGATTCTGTTGGTACTTTCTTTTTGACTTCTTCTCTGACCTCTTCATCGCAATTTCTCTCTTCTTCTTTGCCCTAATCACAGACTTCTCCTCTTTCCTCTTCTGTCTCAATTTGATTTCTTAAGAGAAAAACACTCCTTTTAGTCCGGATGGGTTTAATCAAGAACAGAGTTCACTACTGTTGTGTCTCTAGACACAATAAGATTCTTTACGCTTACAACGGCGGCGGAGACAAAAGCATCGAGTCTCTCGCGGCTTTGTGTTTGGAAAAGACTCCGCCTTTCCACAGTTCGTACTTCGAATATATAGGTAAGAGGAGGTTTGGGTTTCTA
Source organism: Eutrema heterophyllum (assembly GCA_002933915.1). Lineage (NCBI taxonomy): Eukaryota > Viridiplantae > Streptophyta > Magnoliopsida > Brassicales > Brassicaceae > Eutrema > Eutrema heterophyllum. The sequence goes on along the minus strand of PKMM01011738.1, from coordinate 367,565 downwards.
ATGGGAGATGAGTTTGTGTATTTCGCCATTGTTGATGGGATTTTAGGGAAATTCAGCGTTCTTAAGTTTCTACAACATCTTCTGAGAGACGAATTTAAAAAAGCTGCGAGGAGGAATTGTAGAGGAAGCTTTACTGCAATGATTGGTTCTATCAACGTTTGATCGAAATTTTTTCTTATGAATTGGGATCGAAATTTTTTGTGAAGAAATCTGATTTCGATAATCGGAGAAGAAGGAATCGACGATGAGAGGAGTTACCTGAATTTTTTTTTTTGGTCGGGTCACTAACGGGTCGGGTTTTTGGGTTGGTTTTGGTTGGTTGGAATCTGATTTTCGGTTTAAGATTTGGTTTGTTTGGTTAATGTTTGGTTTATAACATTAACCGATATAACCGATATTTGTGGATAGATAGGTTTGAAACTTTGATTTCGTGGAGAAATAAGATTCGAAAAAATAAAACTATGCTCAAATTTCATGAAACTTCTTAAAGAGAAATAGATTGTTTTTCCTTTCTTTTTTTATCCGATGATAATTTGGCAAACAAAATATTTTTGGTAAATAACACAATTTGTTTTAAGATAACATACACTTTTTGTTTCACATTCAAAATTTTACTCTTTAAAAATACGCCTTCAAAACTAAATAATTTGGAATAGAGGTAATATTTTTTTTGAAAATGAAACAAAAAATTATATTTTACATTTATAAATTTTACTTAAATGAAATTATTTTGGAAATGATAGTTTTTTTTCTTAACATCTGAAAAATCCGAATGAATAAATTTATATCTCCGTAGCTATCCGAAATTTAATATTAAAATCTGCCAGAGGCGAAAAGGTCTCCAGCTCCAGCTAAACTCCAAGAGAGAGAGAGATTGAATTATATGCAGAAAGAAGAGCTGCTATTGGTTCTCTCTCTTTGTGATTGATCTGGGGATTCGTCTGGCTGGCCTGGCTCGATTTCCGCGGGAAACCTCTTCTTCCGTTGACCTCTCTTACGCGTCCGGTGATCGGAGGATATGGCGATCCTGTACGCACTCGTGGCGCGTGGGACGGTGGTGCTCGCGGAGTTCACCGCGACGTCTACGAATGCGAGCACGATCGCTAAGCAGATCCTGGAGAAGGTCCCTGGGAACAACGACAGCAACGTTTCCTACTCTCAGGATCGCTACGTCTTCCACGTTAAGCGCACCGATGGTCTCACCGTTCTCTGTATGGCCGAGGAAACAGCCGGAAGTACGTCCTCCATCTCCCTTATTTATAAATCGATCTGAAATTACAATTTCGTGAAACTGGAATTCATCTTTTTTTATGTCGTGTGGTGTGAATCTCTCATTCTGATATTGATTTCGAAACCATTTGTATTTGGCATGGATTCCGTTTCAGTTACAATCTTGATGATTCGAATCGATTCCATCTTCTCTTGTTACTTTTTAAAAAATGTCTTAAATGTTTTGTATGCAATCTCTCAGGGAGAATTCCTTTTGCCTTTCTGGAGGATATTCACCAAAGGTTCGTACGGACTTATGGCCGGGCAGTTCATACAGCACAAGCTTATGCCATGAACGAGGAATTCTCAAGAGTTCTCAGCCAGCAGATTGAGTATTACTCTAATGATCCTAATGCCGACAGGATTAATCGGATTAAGGGTGAAATGAGTCAGGTCTGAGTTTCTCATTTTAAAGACTTGGCTCTCAATCTTGGCTTTACGCTGACATACATCCCGGTTTCATTTTTCTTCTTTTTTTGGTTCTGGGCAGGTGCGGGACGTCATGATAGAGAACATTGACAAAGTTCTAGATAGAGGTGAGCGCCTTGAGCTTCTTGTCGATAAAACCGCCAATATGCAGGGAAATACATTCCGTTTCAGAAAGCAAGCTCGCCGTTTCAGAAGCAACGTGTGGTGGAGAAATTGCAAGCTCACGTATGTTTCCTAAAACCTTAACATGCTTTAGAGGTCTTGCATGAAATTGAACAATTTGCAGTATTATTGCAAAAATGTATGTCGAAACTAGTTTTGGCCTAAGAACGTACACTATGAACTATGCTTTAATCACCCCAGGTTCTACATTTGCAATGTCAAGTATCAAAGAAAGGGAGTAGAACTCCCCCCAAGAAACTTATTATGTGCATATATTTTTAATCTTAAACGAAAATAGGAATTCGGCGTTCGATAATATGTGTCCTTATGAACAACATCTCAAGTGAGGATTTTTTTCTTGGATTTTTCATGAATCCAACATTTTTCCTAACTGTGTTTTGTGTCTTGCAGGTTCCTCTTAATACTACTACTACTGGTGATTATATACATCGCAGTGGCCTTTGTCTGCCACGGACCTACTCTACCATCTTGCATTTAAGTGAGTGCATCTGTCTCTTAAGGGATCTCGGTTCTGTGTTTGCCGCCGGTTTTTTTGTCTGCTCTTCTGTTTCCTCCAGCTTTTTCATGTGGCTTAAAAAGCTTATGTTTTCAACTCACCTATATTGGAGTATTCTTATTTATAGAACAATGTGAAAGCTCATTGCTTTGCAAGCTTGTGTGAATTTGTGTTGTCATCATATTCTATAACTATACCCATAGTGAGAATCATTGTGTATGTCACTTCCTCTCGTATATACACATCAACTTCTAAAGTCTTTGTAAGGGATTTGTTCACCGTTGTAAATTTTCATAGCTCCAAATAAATGGGGCAGGCCAAAAGCCTTGTTCGAATTGAAGCTTTAATTGACGAAAAAAAATAACAAGGTCGAAAAAATTAATGTTTAGATCACATATGAAAAGTCTATTGTGGAAGAAAAGACGTAAAAGGCTAAAAGCTAATGCCAGTGAGAATTAAGTCGCAGTACCAAAAGCACTTCCCTTCGCAAATCGCAAATCGCAAATCGCAGATCATTTGAACAAATTTCTTCTCTCTTTGTTATATCAGGTCGGATGTGAAGACCATGGGAAGATTGGTTAGGCTACAGGAATTTTCTACCGCTTATTAAAACACTCTAATCAAGTTTTAAGTATTTAAGTGTCCCATTCCAAACTTACAACTTTTATAACCTTTTTTTGTACATGTTTTGTCTTTTTTTTCCTAAAACAATGATTTATTTAGGAGCTGTAGACACTGTATGTTTTTTCTCACAACAAATTTTTTAAAGCTATAGCAAAAAAAAATTATAGACAAAATTCTACGGGATTTAAGTTTTTTTTTTCGAGCGGGATTTAAGTTTAAAAATTAAAAATTATAGACAAAATTCTACGGAATTTAAGTTTAATCTACAGCTACAACCAAACCAATCATCCACAAAATCAGAAAAGGTTGTTAGGGCTATAAGTTTAAAAATCAAATCACAAATTGATTGTTTCAATTTAAGTGATGTGGAAGAGATAAGGCTGTGCACTCACAGCTTTTACCAATCATAAAATATACATGTCATTAACTGCGGTCCAAAAATAAAATAAAATATAGGTGTTACGAATTAAGGCCGCAAGCACCACAACCACACTCACCTTAGGTTCTAAAAATGTTTGATATTTTCTACATTTTTTCTGTCTTTTATTAATTTAGGCTATAGCCTACCTACAAAAACGTAGATATTACGATTTAAATAATATCGTCGCAAAAAGAAAAACGGTAAAAAATAAATAGTTTTTAAAACGTGAATGTTTTCTTACACAAAAAGACCAATAATTAAAAAAAAAAAAAAAAAAATTTCCTTGTCTAACGCTGTCCTCTACGTCCCCTTCCTTCCCTCGCGGTTACTCTTCCGTTTAAGCTGGTCAATTTTCTGGTCGTTTCTGGATTTCCCCTTTCTCTCTTCTTCACTCCACCACCTTCCTCGAATCACTCCCTCAGGCTGATCTAATTGAATCTCCCTCCATTGTTTCCTTAGCGCAAGGATCTATTTTTTCAAGTCAATTTACACGAACAGATCTCTGCGGATTGATCCACTCACACACACCTGGGTCTTGATTTCTGGGTTTTCATTTAGAGTTTTTTTTTTTTCCTTCCTTTCTGATGGGTTGGAGATACAAAGCTGGTCTGTTCTTGATTGGTACCGTCGTTATCATATGGGTCACCTCTGCAGAAGTTACTCAGGTATTGACTCTGGAATTCCCCTTTTTTTTTCCTATGATTCGATGCGCGTCCTTATTTGTCTTTTTGATGTTGTGGATGTTTGATTTGTTTTGAGTTGGGTCAATGTCTGGATCCAATTCCATTAGGCTTCGAGCTTCAATTAGAGGTCGAGTTTTGATGCTATATTTGAATGGAGGAATCAAAGGGAAAACACAATCCAGATCTCTGTTCAAATGGGTCAATGTTTATGATAAAAATTTGGATAATTTATTGAATGATTTGACTTCCATTGACCAGGATATCTTTACAGCCTATAAGCAGCCGTTTGCGGTCACATATCTCGGAGCTTCTCTTATGATAGTTTACCTTCCCGTAGCATTCCTCAAAGACTGGCTTTTTCGATATTTAGAGCAACGGCGATCTTCCAGAAGCATTAAAGTTCCCGCATTGATCGATGAGTCCTCGGGTGAGATCGGTTCTCCTCTGAGGCACAAAATCATTGAAATGGGACTTCAAGGGACTATCACTAAGAAAGATAGTGAGGAAGACTTTTCATCCCATGAAGAAGATGTGAGACCTTTGATCGGTATAGGGAAAGAAGAAACACAGACTCCGAAACATGGGAAAGAGATCACCACAAAGCAGATTGCAATGTACGGACTTTACCTCGCACCAATTTGGTTTGTAACAGAGGTGTGTTTTCTTTGACATGCTTAGTATAGTTCGATGTGCCTGAAACTCCTCTATTAACTTAACCCTTGGGAATGATATTTGTTGATACAGTATCTGTCCAATGCTGCTCTTGCTCGTACAAGTGTGGCAAGCACTACTGTATTGTCCTCAACCTCAGGACTGTTTACTCTTTTCATTGGTGCATTTCTGGGCCAAGATACTTTGAACCTGTCGAAAGTAGTTGCTGTGTTTGTCAGTATGGCCGGTGTGGTCATGACTACGCTCGGGAAAACTTGGGCTGCTGATGAGTCGCAATTAAATTCTTCACTGTAAGTTGTTTGTGCTACTCATCCTAACCTGTTTCACCATTCATCTTTTTCTGACATTTTTTCCTGGAAAGTGAAAGAGATCTCCTTAAATTCAAAAGCTAAACCTGAACTGCGTTCTAACTTCTAAATTGATAGCTGAAGTTTGTATCATCTGGAAGATTCAGTTTCTTAAATTAATCTTGCTTAAGTTTTTTTTTTTTTTTCAATTGTATGTGTTGGAACGGTCTCATTCTCATAAAATTCATGATTACATGAGTTTTCCAATTTCATCAACCATATTCTTTTAACGTACAGTTGATATTTGTGTTTAGCAACGGGCAACGGTCCCTTGTGGGAGATCTCTTTGGGCTTCTCTCTGCAGTCTCGTATGGACTATTTACAGGTTAGAAAGTATTTCTTTTATATGATCCTCCAATGGTTTAGAGATTTTGTGAGTTGGGGACATAACCTCGTGACCTGTACTGTACCCTTCTGTTATTGACATCACAGTGCTTCTAAAGAAGTTTGCCGGTGAAGAAGGAGAAGGAGTTGATGTGCAAAAGCTGTTTGGATACATAGGATTGTTCACACTTGTTGCTCTCTGGTGGCTTGGTATAATAAGATCTTCCATAGTATTCAATTTTTACAAGTGTATCATCCGATACATAACATATGAAACAGGGAATTGTCTCTTTTATTCAACTGTTTGTTGGGTGTTTTTTTGGGTTTCAGTGTGGCCATTGACAGCATTAGGGATCGAACCCAAGTTTACCATACCGCACTCTGCCAAAGTTGATGAAGTTGTTTTGGCTAATGGTTTCGTTGGAAGTGTCCTCTCTGACTATTTCTGGTATGTTTCAATGATTCTAGGTGGCAGTTTTGGGTTTTTGACAGATGAAGTGTAGCCAACAATAAAATTGTTGAATTTGACACTTACAAGTCCCTAGAACCCTCAATAGAGTTGATTGCTTGGCTAGCTCCTATAAAGAGGTGTGTAAATGTTTAGAAAATGACTTAGCTCTTTTTCTTCGCAATTTTGCAACGAAAGGGCACTTTCTGTGGTGTGGACGACTCCACTAGTAGCGACACTGGGCATGTCTCTCACCATTCCACTGGCGATGGTTGCTGACATGATGATTCATGGTCGTCATTATTCCGCCATTTACATTCTTGGCTCTACCCAGGTAACTAAAAACTCGTATTCTATCAAACTGAGAGAAGAATGAAGAATTTCTTGCTGCTCAAGAATTTTGCGTATGGTTTTTTCAGGTGTTTGCTGGATTCGTAATAGCTAACATCTCGGGCTTGTTCTCAAAGAAGCTTGGTTTGTAACAGTGGCTTCAAGCTTGTCAATGATTCTTTTGTGGTGTTTCTGGGTAGAAATTGTATCCTAGATTCATGGTTGGAATGAAAAGTTTATAGGGTTTTTTTTTCGGTTTAAATGAATGAAAGAAAAGAATGTGATTAGTTGATTACCAACGTTTTTGATTCCCAATATGTTCGCACTTTCAAACAGAGTGAGAGACATGGAACTGTCGCTGTTCTTTTTGGCGACAACAACTTCAACTTGTGTCTCTGATATCACGTTTTTTTTATTAGATTAAAACTTAAAAGTTACCATATATTTACTTTTTGGGTCAAAAACAGTTAAAAGTTAAAACCCTGTTTTTAAGGGGAGCTCTAATAATCACGAAGGACCCCCACACATTTCTGATTTCACGTTTGGTTCAGCGTAAACCGTCTTGCTGGGTCAGAAGTTTTAATTCGTATTTCTTCCCGTCTCCTGAATCGAACGATTAGAAAACTCGTCGTTTGGCTTTCGACAATCTGCGAACGACGACCATGGCGCCGATTCTCAGATCCACTTCCCTTCTCGCTTTGATTTCTTTCTTCTTCTTCTTCATTGCTTCCAATCTGCCGATCTCATCTGGGTAATTAAATTGTTTATCCTCGATCCCTACAAATCCTCGTGATTTAGAGCTTTAGTTTCTTTTAATCGTAGCTTTTATATCCTGTCAGCATTACCCGTAAGTCTGTTTTCGTGTTTCGGTGATCGTGATATCGTTATCTTCGAGTTGATAATTTGTGCAACGTTGATTTCAATTTGATGTACTTGCTTGTCGAGTTTAGTACTTCAGTTGATACATCCGATGATATTATTTAACTTTGAATTCAACGGTTTTATTCATTCTTTCTTTTTGTTTGATTTTTGCAGGTCTGAGGATAGTTACACAATCACGGGTAGAGTAAGGATCCCAGCAATAGGTTTCAGCCTTTTCAACTTTTCTTTCTTTGTCTTGTAGTTTTTTTCTTCTTCTGGGCCTGGTTTAGATTACTCAGCTATGCTATCTTGTCAATTATCGGATTATCTGAACCTTCCAAAACTTATTTTTATCAGTCAATCTGTGAGTGTCAATAGCAGATAAATCTTGAGATTTATAGTTATTAGGCCTACCTGTTATGAGTGTGTTTGCTTTTCTTGATTTTATGATTGTTAGTTGATGTATATTTTCTGTATATATGTTTTCCTTCTATATCTTACAATTCCATTGGCGAGTTTATCTTTGCTATGTAGTATGTCAGCTCTACAAGTAGACTGGCTTAAAGTAGTGTTTGCTTAAGAATATGAGCACATACGTTTCGATATTTTGAATAACGTTTTTGGAAATTTTATGGTTTCTATCATCATTGTCATTGAGTGCTTGAGAATTATGATTTATGAGCAATATGCTTTGATAGTTTGAATAGTGTTCTTGGACAATGTACGCTTTCTTTCATCATCGTCTTCGAGTGCTTCATATTAATCTAAAGTCTAAACTACTCAGATATTTTCCATTATGTTATAGCCTCACTACCCTTTTTGTGCAAACTAATCTACAAGTTATTTTTGGCAGGCACCGCGATTGGTCACGCAGCAAAATTCTCTAATATCAAAGTTGTACTCAATGGTGGACAGAATATTACTTTCCTCAGGCCGGATGGATACTTTACATTGTATGTTCTTCAAATAATTTTGCTAGAAATGAATCGATAAACCTTGGTACTGTTTTCTGCCGTGAAAACAAGAGTTTCAGTATTGTTAATTTTTGTTCTCTCTAATTTCAAAGCCACAAAGTGCCAGCTGGGACTCATCTGATTGAAGTATATGCGCTGGGCTACTTCTTCTCTCCAGTAAGTTTTTTAGTTGCAGTAATATATGATTTCCAAAACTACAGCTTTCTTAAGAACTCAGCTTTTCATTCCTCAATCAATGATCCAAAATTAGGTGCGAGTTGATGTTAGCGCTCGGCATCGTGGCAAGGTTCAAGCAACGCTAACAGAAACCAGGAGAAGTCTTACTGAGCTGGTTTTGGAGCCACTGCGGGCAGAGCAATACTATGAGGTGAATTCTTTATACTGTATCATTTTTTTATTTTTTTTGGTTTGATTTTAGCTATATGCTTCTTCCTCTTGCTTTATGGTTGAACATGTACCATTTGCAGATGCGAGAACCTTTCTCTGTAATGTCTATTGTGAAAAGTCCAATGGGTCTTATGGTGGGATTCATGGTCGTGGTTGTGTTCTTAATGCCCAAGTTGATGGAATACATAGGTACATTTCTCTAACACTCCACTTGTATCCGTGCATTATTCATGTTCATCGTTAAACTGGTTATTGGGTCTCCCTCTCTCTAGTAGCAATCAATGTGACAGTAAACAACCTAAGCAGTTCACAGTTTACCTAATCTGCTGAGGAATTCAGCAATGCTTTGCTTGTATACACTATGGATATCTCTTTTCACCATTCCTACAAATCTCGTAGAGCTCTTAAAACTATTGCTGGATGGAAACACCTAGCAAACGGGTAGGTTACATGGTTTTGGCTGAGAATTGTTGGTATGCGTTGTAAACAGATCCAGAGGAAATGAAGAAAGCACAAGAGGAGATGAGAAGCCAAGGAATGCCTTCACTCTCTAGCCTGTTGCCCGCTAGCCGCTAAGAATTCCTCGGTGTTGACCAAGATTCCGAGACACGGAACGTTTACCTGACTAGCCTTGGAAGAAATCAGCGTCAGGAAATTCCTTAAGCGATCTAACTAACTTTAGGGTTGCAATGATGGCGTTTAGTTAGTGCAGCTTTTTGCTAGTCAGCATTTGGGTTGGACTGTCCGTTATATGAGCAGAAACTCTCAAGTTGACCTTAAGTGTGCTTTTCATCTTCTTCTTTCTTGTTAAATGTTTTGCTCTCTTTTTACCTTTTTGGTTTGGAATGTTTCAAGTGGGTCTTTGGCATCATCCACTTAATATAATTTGGCGACTATGTTTAATATCTTGAAGGAAATACACAAATTCCATTATTAAGATCACAAGTATAGATATGAGCTGAAGACATACCATATCAATTTTATAGATAAACTTGTAATAAAATAAAGCAATAATATAAAATCTTTCCTTTGTAGAAACGTTATTGTTCTAGTGGTTTATCAAGTGATATACGTTTCTCCACCTACTCTTGGATTCAAAATTTTACAAATTGTAACCTTTTTTTTTGTCAATTGTGTACGGGTTGAACCGTTCGTCGTACTGAACTGTGATGGAGGAGTCGATAAAATAGATTATTAGTTATTGATTCTATTTAAAGTAACAAAAAAAACAAAAATTACAAAATATGAGATTTGTGACTATTTTGAATGTTTTGAAACTATTTGCATCTTACCGGAGTGATCCTTGCTTTCTCGTGAAACCTGAAATCGTGAATGTGTTGTGGTTCCTCGATGGGCGATTGTCTTCTTCTCCGCCTTAGCGGAGTGATCCTTGCTTTCTCGTCTGTCGTTTCATCAGATATGGTGCTGGGTACGTTTTTCTCGTCTCTCGTTAACTTCAGGTCGCTCCTAAGATTTTCCTCGAATCTCTCGTTTCATACAATTGAATCGAAACCAGTTGTCCGAGAAACGGGAGATCTTCAAGTCACCCCTAATCTGAAGGTTAAGGGATCTCCCGGATTGAATCAAGAAATAACAAGTCTCTGTGAGAGGATACTTATCATTGGAGTTACAAGGTTTCAACATATGAACATGTATGCACATTCAGTCAAATTGATTGTCAAAGCCTCAACCACCGGTGCTGATATACACGTTTGCTCCCATAGGTTAGGTTAGAGAGTATCTTTAATTGCTAGGTTTCTCAAGTTACGTACAAGATATGATTCAATTACTAATGTTTCCTTGAGATCTTTTTTTAGGAATGTGTCCATTCCAATTGGAATGTGCCCTCATTACCAATGGGAGAAAGTCTCTAATGGTTCATGGATTTAGAAAATGATACCATTCGACCACAAAATACTTGATGTAAGAATAGCTAGCTCATCCAAGCTCACTCTGCAAGTGTCTACTGTCGATGGTAGGTGGTTTTTGTTTGTTTACTTTTAAGTACCAAGATTCTTGGTTCTACTTTCTAATTTTATGATCAACTCCGTTTCAATTCTTTGCAGAATGGTTTATGTACCGCATAGTATTCTTAATACTTGGTACCATTTTCCTGACTTCGGCTTCTAGACTGAGCAGATCATTAGCATTTTACTACACTAGTGCTTTCTCTAGCTTTATCTTTTTTGGGCTACTTATCCTCTTTCAGGTAACTTAATCAACATTTTCTTTTCAGTCTGTTTCTTGTGGTCAACCTATAAAAGAGAGCGTATTTAATTACTTTGCTTTTTATAATTGGGGTGTTTGGACTACACAGTTAATGAAGCATCTACCAACTGGACGGAGTCTTAGGTCATTGTTCATATATTCATCACTGGTGATTGTTGCATTTTTTAGTCTTTTCTCTTGATTCCCATTATTTCTGACCTCTTTTTATCCAACATTCACAATAATTTTTTTGTTTCCCTTCATTTTTGGTCAGATTGGTTTGGTTGGTGTTTTTATTCCCTACATACCCGGTTTGTATCTAAATATGATAACAGCAATGGGATACGAAAAAGGAGTCAGCAACAATGTAATAGTGTCAATTATGGAGCTCTTTTTATCTATAGTTTGATCCGCAATTTGGTTTCGCAGATTGTAATTTTCCAACTGGTGAATCATTATATGGTTGGAGTAGTTTCGGGAGTAATTTTTATCAAGCCACTTGTTTTGACTCAAGATGGCTCCATTGACATTAGCACATCACACTTTTTTCTTGGTCCATCTGGATTTTGGGTGTGCTTTTGATTCTTCAGGTGTTTTTTTTCTTTTCCAATCTCCCTCAAACTGTACCTTTTTTCCTTTTATAGTCATCTTTTAACCAAAAAACAAATCTGTTGTTTCCAGAGCTCCGTAGATCCTTTGCTTGCCGGAGGAGCATTGCTTTCTGTATTTGTTATGTTATCGATGTTAAAGAAGATCACCAGATTGATTTTTCCATCAGGAGGTCGGTTTTGTGATCTCTCTTAATTACCATTTCATAAACGTAAATCTCAAGGGGAAGTCACTTGAAACCAATAGGCTTTTGCTTGATGTTTTGTTGGTGTCAGGAATCAACAGGATGCGAGAGTACTGAGCATTGTCCCGGTGTCATGTGTTTGCAGTGTAGGCAATGCAATGAGCATTGTTATTATGGTCTTAATGGGTTTTACTTTTTCTTATGATGATTTGAATATGGTAATATGATTCTCTATGTAATGGGGGCTAACATGTAGATGAAGTTTTTTTCTATCTCTCGGTTTCAAATGAAGTTTTAGCGGTTTCCGATAGTTTCCAAAAAACAAGCCGTTCACAGTTGGAATTTGAAACGACTTCTACATTTCCTTTAATTTGTATTTTGAAAATATCACATTAGATGATCGAGCTTATAATAGTGTATCATGTTATATATATATATATATATATATAACTAAGTGATGAACTCGCCTATGTTTTAAAGATAATTGATTGCCTCAGTCACATGCATGCACCCTCGACTAAACTTTGGCTGTAAAATATATTTGAATAAATCAATGGCTAAAAGAGCATCCAGCTGGTTCAATCACATTTCAAGGAACAGTAAGCTTCTTATTGTCAACGTTTTAGTCTGTGGTTTTTGCAAGCAGATTCTCAACCATGACTCTCTGCTGAGTTACACTTAAGGATTCTGAGTACATTATCGCGTTGGCCACGATAATTATGACTATACGTGGAGCAGCTGCGTTTATCCACACTCTGCCGTTTAAGCCAATGGCGATCTCAAATGAGAGTTTCTTTCCAAGAGCTTCGAGGACCGGGCACGTTGGTGAACTCTCAACATCCTATATATAAGAAATTAGAACGTTAAATCCTTTTGAGCGAAGAGAAGGCAGACGGAAGTCTAAGAGGGACAGCTTATGATGAAGTATTCTTGAAAGACCAGTTGAAGTTTCCAACATGAAACCATCTCTTAAGGGTCCAATTGTGGTGTTTATGTAGATTTTTGTAATAGATTAATGTACTTCATTTACAGTGAGAGTTGAAATTTATACACACATGAGTTTAGACACAAACTAATGGTGAGGAACGTATAAACCCAAAACCCATACTATATTGTTTACTATAGTTACCATGCTCTATTGTCTATATCTAATATAATATATTATAAATATGAATCTTTTGGGCTTTTTTTTCCAACATTCCCCCTCAAGCTTGGATTGTACGGATCCAACAATCCTAGCTTGCTTAGTGTTTCATTCATCAATTTGATAGTGACTGCCTTTGTGAACATATCTGCTAATTGGCTTTTGCTTCGGATGTAAATCGGACGAATGATTCCTGCTTGAGTTTTCTCACGAACATAATGGCAATCAACTTCAATATGTTTGGTTCTTTCGTGAAAGACCGCATTTGAAGATATGTGGATAGCCGCCTGATTGTCACAATGGAGGACAATTGGATCTGTTGTTTCTATTCCCAAGTCCAAGAGTAATGCTTTTGCCCAAACTATTTCACGTGTCGTCTTTGCCATCGCTCGGTATTCCGCTTCTGCACTTGATTGTGACACTACATTTTGCTTTTTGTTTCGCCACATGACTAAATTTCCTCCGACGAATATGCAATAGCCCGTTGTTGATTTTCTGTCTTCTACATCCCCGACCCAATCTGCGTCACAATACGCTGTTATGGTTGTATGTCCGTTACACTTCATTTGGAGTCCACGACCTGGTGAGCCTTTCAAATACTTTAGTATTCTTTCCCCCTTCTTCCAATCCTCCTTAGTTGGTGCGTGCATATGTCGACTAACCTGGGACACAGCAAAAGATAGGTCAGGCCGAGTTATGGTAAGATATACTTACCTACAATCTGTTGATATCGTGGAATATTTTCGTAAGGTTCTCCAATGGTCCTCTCTTTGCTGAATTCGATCGGACTCTTAGTAGGCTTAGCTCCTATTTTTCCTGTTTCAATAAGAAGGTCAATAATATATTTTCTTTGACATAAAAATAAACCTTGGTCATCTCTAGTTACTTCTATTCCAAGAAAGTATGATAGTTCTCCTAGATCTCTTATATCAAACGTGTTTTTAAGGACATCCTTTGTTTCTATTATTCCTTCAAAACCACTCCCTGAGATAATAATATCATCGATGTATATAAGAATTATTACAATACCTGACTCCCTTTGTAGTGTGAAAAGGGAGTTATCTGATTCTTTCTTCTTAAATCCATGTTCTTGAAGAGCTTGACTTAGTTTCTTATACCATGCTCTAGAAGATTGCTTTAATCCATAAATCGCTTTATTTAGCTTGCAAACCTTGCTGGTTTCTATTTCCGGTGGAGGCAACATATACACTTCTTCTTCGAGCTCTCCGTGAAGAAAAGCGTTTTTCACATCCAATTGTTGTAACGACCAATTTTTGTTCACAGCAACTGTTAGCAGATTTCGTACGGTGTCAAGTTTAGCGACTGGAGCGAAGGTTTCAGTATAGTCTTCTCCATATGTTTGAGTGAATCTTTTCGCCACTAGTCGTGCTTTATACCTTTCCACGGTACCATCACTTTTGCGTTTGATCGTGAATACCCACTTACATCCTACAACCTTTTTTCCTTCTGGAAGATCTGTTAAATCCCATGTTCTGGTCGTTTCCATATAATCAAGTTCCTCCTTTACTGCTTGTCTCCATAACCTATCTTTCATTGCTTCTTCAAAGCTTTATGGGACTGTTCCATCATCTAACCTTCCAATAAACGCTTGCTGTTTTTCTGGAAGTGTAGAGATTGTATAAACATCTTCAATTGGATGCATTGTTGAATGTCGTTCTTTGGCAGCCATCTTGCTTACCCACTCCGTAGCGGGATAACGTGAGGATGATATCTTGTTTCTAGTACTTGTTCTCTTGCTCCCTTGTGCTTCAATGTTTTCATATTGAAGTTGAACTTCTTTCTCAATTGCTTCCTCTGGTTGTCCAACATCTGTAGCATGAATATGTTCGCCTCTTTGTATATATTCCCCCTCACGTGTTATCTCATCACCTTGAACACTAGATTCCCCACCTTGGGTCCCACCATTTGATTGGTTACAACTATCTTCATGTAACTTTTCTACGGGAGTTAGTCCATCACCATCTTGATTGTCTTCATGTGGGCTTGGCATAGTAGTGTACTTATCATGCTCTTGGGCCCCATCACTTGGACGTCCATAGTTGTCTTCATGTGACTCATTTCTCTGCAAAATATCTACCCAATTCTTTTCTTTATAATAACTTACCTCCTCAACAAAAGTTACGTCACGAGAGATGTAAACTCGACTTCGTGTGGGGTCAAAGCATTTGTATCCTTTTTGATCTGTCGGATAGCCAATGAATATGCATCTCTTGCTTTTAGGATCTAACTTGTCTCGTAAACTGTCTGGTACATGGACATAACAAAGACAACCAAATGTTTTTAGATGACTAATATCAGGAGAGGTGTTTGTTAGTACCTCCCGTGGTGATTTGTCTTGTAGATTTTTTGTAGGGGTTCGATTTATCAAATGACACGCAGTGACGACAGCGTCTCCCCAATGTCTTTTTGGCACATTCCTGTGGAACATTATTGCCCTTGCAACTTCTAAAATATGCCTATTTTTTCTTTCCGCTACTCCATTTTGTTGGGGAGTGTATGGGCAAGAAGTTTGGTGTATAATTCCATTTTTATGGAGAAATCCCTGCAACTTTGAATTGACATACTCTTTGCCATTGTCAGATCGAAAGATTTTAATGGTAGCATTAAATTGGTTAGTCACAAAAGCATGAAAATCAATAAACGCTTCATAGGCATCACTTTTATGAGCAAGTAAAGAAATCCAAGTATACTTAGAAAAATGATCAATAAATGAAACAAAATACTTTTTATTATCTCTTGAAGCACAAAGTGAAGTCCATATATCAGAATGGATCAATTCAAAACACTTATTATAAGAAGTATTTGACTCAGGAAATACATTCCTATGATGTTTTCCCATTAGACAAGCTTCACATTTATTGTGATCAAACGAACAATCTAGAATCAACAACTTTAAAGCTTTTAGATGCGGGTGGCCAAGGCGAACGTGCCAAATCTGGTTTGTCGCGGCGAAACTATGATGGATAGGGATGATGTTGTCCATCGGTTCCAACACGTACAACTCATCTTTGGTTCCGCCTCTACCAAGAATTTTACCCGTCTTAGTACCCTGAAATAAAACAGAGTCATTACGAAAGATAACATCACAATTTAAATCTTTTGTGGCTTGCTTAACAGAAATTAGGTTTGATGCAAATTCTGGAAGGTAAAGAGCTTTTGATTTATGACCAAACAAATTTAAGTTTCCAATTCCTTTAATTGGAACCGTGTGGCCATTAGCTATCCTAACATTTCTTGTAACCTCTCATGTCTTTGATTAATTCTGAATCTTTAACCATATGATTAGAAGCCCCAGAATCAACTATCATAGAGCTTTTGTGACTAAAGAAGTTTGAAAAGATTTTACCAGTGTCGGAATCTTTGGAGATTCCGTATTCTCGGAGAAGGTGCTCCAATCTTGCTCGAATGCGATCATCAATATCTTCATGTTTGAGGCACTCCTCTTCATGAGCAGTAGCAGCTATAGGCATTTTTGCTTTGTTGCGAAGATGAGGGTGTAGCTCCCAGCACTTGTCCACGTTGTGACCGAACTTTTTGCAGTGTTCACAAGTTAAGCATCGCTCTTTGTTGTGACCTGGCTTTTTGCATATCTCACACGTTCTTTTTTCAAAACCTCTATTCATTCGGTTAATATGTGGCCTCTTAGACAAGTGAGCAAAAGATTTAGAGCTTCATGTGGTGAGAATGAGATTTCCCTCCTCCCTTTGGACCATAGAGCAAACTTCATCATATGAAGGCATTTTTTCCTTCTATAGTATGTCCTGAACAATTGATTTATATGCTGGTTCTAGGTGAGATAAAAAAGAGAACGACTTATCTTGCTCAATTCTTTCTGTTAGAACAGCTTGATCGGTGGTTGGAGGTCTGAGAACTTCAAGCTCATCCCACAAGCTCTGCTTCTCCGCCATATAGTCTATGTGATGGACTTTCCTTCTTGTGTTATAGCTTCCAAAGCCCTCAAAATCTCATACACCCGATTAGTGTTCGAGACGTTGCCGTAAACACGTTGTATAGTGTTCCAAAGTTGCTTCGCAGTCTGGGCATGTGAGTAGGCAACAAGAATAGACCTCTCAAAAGAACTTTGTAAAATAGTGATTACCAATTGGTCCTCTTCATACCACTGAACGTTTTTTTCAGTGACTTCTGAGGCAATGACTTCAACGATCTGACCAGTTTCTTCATTGGCCTCGCTTATCTTCGACTGGATCTTCTTCCCTTTGGTTGGAAAAGACAGATCGATGTGATTCCATAAACCACGACTACATAGAGTCGTTTTTGCCATCCGAGACCAAAGAAGATAATTCTTCCCATTGAAATTGACCGGAATAGCTTTACCACCAATAATCTGGTCCATTGCTTTTGCAGATTTGGACTCAAAAGAAAGAAAGAAGACAAAAATAAAAGTAAGATTGAGCTGGTCCTTGAAGGATCACCGCTCTGATACCATGTAGATTTTTGTAATAGATTAATGTATTTCATTTACAATGAGAGTTGAAATTTATACACACATGAGTTTAGACACAAACTAATGGTGATGAGCGTATAAACCCAGAACTCATACTATATTGTTTACTATAGTTACTATGCTCTATTGTCTATATCTAATATAATATATTATAAATATGAATCTTCTGGTGGTGTTTAGTTAGTGCAACTTTTTGCTAGTCAGCATTTGGGTTGGACTGTCGTTATATCCTTGCTTCCTTTTATCAGTAAAGAAATATATCTTTTGTAGAAATGTTATTGTTCTAGTGGTTTATCAAGTAATTTAAGTTTCTACACCAACTCTTGGATTCAATTTTTATAAAATGTAACTTTTTTTTTTGTCAATTGTGTATGAATTGAACCGTTAGTCTAAACTATGATGGAAGAGTCGGTAAAATAAGTTATTGATTCTAATGAAAGTAACAAAAAAAAAAGAAGAGATTTTAAGCCCAGTGGTCCAGCATCTTAAACCTCTGAGTGGATCAGAGTGTTTTAAAACTATTTGCTAGTCGCCTGAAATCGGAACCGAACTCCGACGACCACAAAGAAACGGTTCTCTTTCGCAGCTTACGCAGTAGTTAAAAAAAAAAAAAAAGAGACGAAGAAAAACTAATTCGAACATATTATTCATCATCTGTTACTTGTTTATTTGCTTTCCTTGTTCACTTTCTCTATTTTCGATCTCTCTCGATGGAGAGCTTACCGACGACGGTCTCCGCGAAATCAGACCGGCGAGGTAGGTCTTCCAAGTCTCAGAGTACCTCCAAGCCCTCCCTTATCATGGCCTTCTTCTCTTGTCTAGCTTGGCTCTACGTCGCTGGTCGGTACGTCGCATTTTTCGATTGATTTATTTCCCTGGAGTAATCAAATCTCAATCATTTTCTAGATTTTTTTTTAAGATCGTGACCGTCATCGTGATGGAACACTCTTCTCATAGTTATCGTAGATCTCCCAGATTCTAGATTTACATACTTTTAGATTTACTATATTGCAATGTGTTTATCGGAATTGGATTGCATTACAGTAATTCTCTTACAATTTACGAATCACAAGCTCAAATTCGATCCCTGGATCCATATCAATTGATCTCATTAATGGTGTTAGGTTATGGCAAGATGCGCAGCACAGAGCAGCACTCAATACTGTGCTTCAGAAGAATTATGATCAGGTTGGTCTTTCTTGTGCCTCTCTTGAAAAATTAAGCTTCATCTTCACTAACCAAAATGTTTTCAATGTTGATCATGTTCTTGTGGAGCATAGAGGCCTAAGGTTCTTACGGTGGATGACAAGCTGGTGGTCCTTGGATGCAAGTAAGCTGATAGGATGTTTTTCTTTCTGATATGATGTTTTCCTGTCCTGCTTGTGCTAACACACAGTGTAACTGTTTAATAGAGATCTTGAGAGGAGAATTGTTGAAACTGAAATGGAGTTGGCACAGGCAAAGAGTCAAGGCTATCTTAAAAACCACAAAAGTGTTTCTTCTTCAGGGAAGAAGATGCTTGCTGTGATTGGAGTTTACACAGGCTTCGGGAGTCACTTGAAGCGCAATAAATTTAGAGGGTCTTGGATGCCTCGAGGTATAATTTTCACCTGCTTTTTTTGGTCATCCAACAATGACTTATTAAAAAAAAAAATGGTACAATAATTAAGTTCTCTCTTATGAAATTTTATTCTCTTTAGATGATGCTTTGAAAAAACTTGAAGAAAGAGGAGTTGTCATACGCTTTGTGATTGGTCGGAGGTTTTCCTACTCACTTTAGTCTTCATTTCCTTAGATTTTTTTTTTTTTTTTCTGTTGCAACGGTTTTCACGCTTTGTCTCATCATATGGGTGATGATACTAATGTTAATGCTTTGTAAATTTCCAGTGCTAACCGAGGTGATAGCTTAGATCGGAAAATTGACGAGGAAAATCGTGCAACTAAAGATTTTTTGATTCTTGTAAGTAAGAATAACTCTTCTGCTTGTTTCCATTGCCTGCTTATCTGAATTCCTGCTCACTGATGTGGATTCCAATCTAACTTTTCTCACTAAAATATGATGGATTATTAGGAGAATCACGAGGAAGCCCAAGAAGAGTTACCCAAGAAAGTGAAGTTCTTCTATAGTGCTGCTGTTCAGAATTGGGATGCAGAGTTTTATGTCAAAGTTGATGACAACGTTGACCTAGATCTTGGTAATGCTTCCTATTTCATGTCCTTGTCTTGCAAAGCTATGTTTGGTCCAAGCAGGGTATCAACAATATCTTTGTGTGACAAATGTTTTCGATCTGACAGAGGGGTTGATTGGGCTTCTTGAAAGCCGTCGTGGTCAAGATGGTGCTTACATTGGGTGCATGAAGTCTGGAGATGTGATAACTGAAGAGTTCGTATATACTCAACTTTCTTCAGTTCGCATAATTGAGCATTACGAGCTGTGACAATTGCCCAAACGTTTCATAAAACACATTCTCATTTTCATATCCCATGGGTTGTTTCTTGGTGTTCAGGGGAAGTCAATGGTATGAGCCTCAGTGGTGGAAATTTGGGGACGACAAATCGTAAGTGTCATCTACCTTAGAGGTTTTCTGGTAACTGTTTCTACTGAAATTGAAATCTCATTTAATATTTGTCTCGACGGTCAGCACAGTTGCGTGTATTTTATTTGATATTTTCAACAACCAAATGGGAGATTAAGCCCTCGTGACCTATGTTGTGTGTACTCAGTTTCTTTGTTTGCTTTATTTAGGTACTTCCGTCATGCAACTGGTTCGCTTGTAATACTCTCCAAGAATCTGGCTCAATATATCAATATAAACAGGTTAGGTTTCACAATTTGGCAGAAGATTTAGTCACCTGAAGAGTATATAAGTCAAACAAAGCTCGGTTCACAATCATTGCTTATTTTCTTCACTGGTATTTTATATAAATTTAGTGGATTGTTGAAGACATATGCGTTTGATGATACCACAATCGGATCTTGGATGATTGGTGTCCAGGCAACATATATAGACGACAATCGTCTTTGCTGCAGCAGCACAAGACAAGGTGCGAATACTACTTTCTCACAAAAACTGTTCTCATGGTTAACTGAAGAATGCTTAGGCTTTACGATATTAGGGCACATATCATTCTGTCTTTGTAGCTGCTTGTTAACCAATGTATATGTTCATTTGGCAGAAAAAGTGTGTTCCATGGCATGATCAGTGCATTAGCTGTTCCGCTTGTCCCCGAGCAAATACAGCGGTTTCTCATCACATCCATGGCGCTTTGATACTCGTTGAGGCAAATTCTTGTACCCGATACCGAATTTATAATTCTTTTTGTTAGAATGAAAGTATGATTAGGCCATTTATTACAGTTTATGATTAGGGCATACCCTTGAGCTTTGGAGTAAGAAAATGGGGAAATGGTATAGCTGTGAATGAAGTATACTTTTTTCCGTTGTCCATCATTCGTCCGTATATTACATAATTTTCTTAGCTCGGTCTCTTACAAAAACTATAAGAACATATATANACTTGGATTGCAAGTGAGAGTGACGATCACTTGTCCTTGCGAAGTTGAAGACATAAAGCTGTCATGTGGTAGCTTCAAATCGACCACAATCCTTGATAGCTCCAAGATTATGAAATCCGGCGACGACGTGCGTCTCCTTAAAAATGGCATTCCTCTCTTCCCCACCAAGTCTTCTATTTCAATTACAAGTGGTTCTCTCCCTTCAACTTCAAGATCATCTCCGGTAAAATTAAAGCATCTCCAACCTCACTCTATTTTCTACTATAAACTTTATTTTAGAGCAAAATCTTTTTCAATCCCACTCTATTTTCAACTCTAAAATAGAGTAACTCTATCTCAAACTCTATATTTGGAATAACTCTATTTTTTATTCTATTTTAAAGTTGAACTTTTTTATTTGTCAAATGGTCTTTTAATTTTAAATTATTATATTTATGACTAACTTTTTATGTTGATATCAAAGTGCCCCACAAATAACTTGAAAACAAAGTTTCAATTTTTATTTAAACTGAAATAATTAAGGTTTCAAAATGATTCTCAACATAACAAATACTAAAATTAAAGATTTTGAACTATTGTTAAACTATAGTTATGTTGAACTATTGTTAAAAAATAATATACATAGAAGAATTTTAAATTTTTTAAAAGTAAATGGTCTTGTAAACAATTAATAGATATAATATATTTGAATTATTTATTTTTAGAGTGAAATATAGAGGTGACCATCGGAGTAAACTCCTTCTCTATTTATAAAGAATTCTATAATAGAACGAAATATATAGACAACCTGCTCTTAGCTCTTAAATTTTCTATACCCGAAGTCATGTGTTTCGGTTCATGTTGGTTTAGTTACTTGACCACTTGAAACTGATGAGTTTGTCCGGTTTCATTACCTTGAGTTTTGATAATGATATAAGTCGTTTATCCAGAGAATACAAGGAAATGAGAAAATAGATTAACATGCTCAACTAGTTGAATTGAATAATAAGAGTTTTTCATATAGCTGACAAAAAAGGGTTTTTGATATATTTTACAAATTATTAAAGTCTTACCGAGAGAACGTAACATGGTCAATTTCTTTCGATAAGAATTTGAGATATTTTACAAGTTATTACTGTCTCCACTCTATATTTTTTTATTATTATTATTCATTTTGTTCTCATTTTCGGATTTATCCTACCAAAATAATTTTGACTCAAATCAATCATTCGATGGTTAATAAATAGTGCCCAAATTAATAACCTTGCGGGCAAATAACTTGCTTTGACCCTTTAAATTTAATACCTAACTTAAATTATGACCAAATTGTCAGACGTAGAACAAAATCAGTACATTCTCTCTTTTAATTAGCTACTCATAACTAGTGAAAAAAAAATCTGATAACTATCCCAAAACCTTTCTGTTATACAGATTAACCCCAATACCTCCCTATAAATACCTAACATCACACTTGAGCAGCCACATATACTCATAGTTCTTTTTCCAAAAATTATTTGATAAAACTCCAAAGATCAAACAATGGCATCAAACGCTTGCAAACTCCTTTGCCTCGTTCTCTTCCTCGCCTTCGTCACCCAAGGTATATTTTTATATAGAACACTTACATTATGGTTCAATCTTCATATATGTTCTTAATTTGTTTTGTTATCGAATTGTAATATATTATTTTTTGACAAAACAAAAAGAATTACCTAATCCTAAATAATCTATATGATCATGATCAGTGATCACTATAACTTTTGGTTCATGCTAGTTTAGTTACTAGCTTGAGCACATGAAACTGATGATATATTTACTTGAATATTGTCCCAATCGTTAGCTTGAGGATTAATAAAGATATTCGTTTTTTCATATTGTTTTTCTGGTAACTGTTTCTACTGAAATTGAAATCTCATTTAATATTTAGCTCGACGGTCAGCCAGTTTGCGTGTATTTTATTTGATATTTTCAACAACCAAATTAATGAGAAAAGCCCTCGTGACCTATATATATATATATATATATATATATGTTGTGTATGCTCAGTTTCTTTGTTCGTTTATTTAGGTACTTCCGTTTGTACGTGTAGTATTACCTAAAACTGCCTCATAATTTATTTTGCTCAACCTCGCAAAGCTTGTTTGTTTGCGTTTGATTGTGTTCAAGGGTGCACTTGTGTTAAAATGACACCTTGCATATTAATAATGAATTAAAAAAAACCTTAAAATATGGTATTATTGGTTATAAACTTATAATATTGGGAAATTGAACAAGATAACTAAAATTGAGATTTTACTTAATAAAAATGAGATTTTACCTACATAGTAAGGACTATATTTTTTGCCAATAATAGGTAAGTTGAGATTTTTTTATGATTTCTTACCCCTAATCAGTGTCGGCCCTGAGACCAAGCCAATGAAACATGAGCTTGTGGTCCATAAATATATCAATTGTTTTTTGCCACAAAATATGGAATGTAATCTTAGTCTAGTGGTCTATTAATCAATTATTCTGAAATATAAGTTAAAGATTCATTGTCATCAGCATCAAACATTCAATTTCAACTCCCCTAAATCATCTGGAAAAAAAACTCCAAAGATCCAACAATGACAACACACGCTTGCAAACTCCTTTGCCTCCTTCTATTCCTCGCTTTCGTCGCCCAAGGTATATTATTAATATCATACGCGCGTTCTTTGTTTTAATTATCCAAATTGTAATATATTCATTCTTGACAAACTTTAAAGATCCAAAAACTAATAATCTATAACCTTATTTCTCTATAAGTTATATCCAATCATTTTTATTATATTTTTCGCCTTACAATTTTATTTTATTTTGCAAGGATATGGGGAGTGTAATGTCGAGAATGTAACAATGGTTCAATACTTTACCTATCATACGGTTAAGGCCGTACCGGGATTGCAAGCGAGGGTGACAAACACTTGTCCCTGCGAAGTCAGCGACATAAAGCTTTCATGTGGTGGATTCCGATCGACCTCGGCCGTTGATAGCTCCAAGATTAAGAAATCCGGCGACGACGAGTGTCTCCTTAACAATGGCAATCCTCTCCTTCCCCACCAAGAACTCTATTTCGATTACAATGGATTCCATCCCTTCAACTTCAAGATCCTCTCCGCCAAAATCGGTCCTTGCTTTTGATTTTCTTGTTACCTAACCACATGAAACTGATGATGCTGTGTTTTCATAATTACTCTGAGATTAATTAATAAAGATTTTCNAAAAAAAAAAAAAAAAAAAAAAAGATGATCCGAGTGGGTTTTATGTACGATATTTGAATCTGATGAAGATATTATGCTTATGCCAATAAGTTGCTACATAGTTTTTAAAGTTCAAGAAGTCATTGATATTCTATGAGGAAAGTTCTTGGATCTGAAACCGAATTTATACTTCTTGAAGTATTTTTTACAAGCTATCAAAGTCTTACCGAGAATACCCAAACAAAATAATTGATAAATGAAATAATTAACATGGTCAATTTTGGTAAGAGTTTTGAGATATTTTACAAGTTATTGAAATTTTATATTATCTGTCTCCACTCTATAACTTTTTTTTTTACTCCAGTAAAATCATTTGTTCCCATTTTCGGATTATCTTACCAAAATAATTTTGACTCAAATCAATAATTCCACATGACCAAATTACGGTCAAATAATTAGATGCGACCTATTAACAAAACAAAAGACAAAAGTTTGGTTTAATAATTGAATAACCCGTACTGTTTTATTAATTTCCTTATTATAGGACTTCTATATTAATACCTAACTTAAATGTTAACCTAATTGCCAAAAGTAAAATAAAATCAGCAGATTCTCTCTCTTTTAGCTTCTTTGACAAACTTCCCATAACTAGTGGAAATAAAACTTCACATAAAAATTCCAAGACTTTTTAAATATACAAATTAACCCCAATGCATCCCTATAAAATACTTGGCATCACATTTGAGCAGCCATATTACTCATATTAATTTACTACCTTTTCCTAAATAATCTGATAAAACTCCAAAATCAAACAATGGCACCAAACGCTTGCAAGTTTCTTTGCCTCGTTCTCTTGTTCGCCTTTGTCATCCAAGGTAAAGGTAACAACATACAGACTCTGTCTTATTATCAAAATTGTCGTCACACATTCTTTAATTTGTTTAAAATATCAAACGGTCATATATTCGTGATCCCAAATTAAATTGCCTGTATGATCACTATAATTCTATATCCATATGCCAAACCTAGTTCGACTAAACCGGCAACAAACACACACGCAATATGCTATATATAATAATTAACATTCTATTTTCTTATACATAAAAAGGAAAATAATAATTTTTTATTTTCCTTGGAAATTTGGAAGGGTATGGGGACTGTCATCTAAATGATCTATCTGTGAAACAATCGAAGACCGGAAAATTGGTTCAGAACAAACCGGAGTGGGAAGTGAGAGTGACGAACCCTTGTCACTGCAAATTCCAGTACACGAAGTTGTCCTGTGTCGGTTTTAAATCGGTCACGCCCGTCGATACCTCGGTGTTGTCGAAATCCGGTGACATGTGTCTCCTCAACGCCGGCAAATTCATATTTCCCCATGTAGACATCGTTTTCAAATACGTATGGGACACGAGCTTCGATCTCAAGGTCCTCGACGGCGTGATCGTTTGCTCTTAATTAATTCTCTACCTGAATTGTTTCGGTTTAATTCAGTTTTGGTTCTTGTTAGTTTATAGTTACTTGAGCTAGCATACGAAACTGATGTCTATTACTTAAATATTGTCCGAATCATTAGCTTGAGATTAATAAAGATACTCGTTTTTTTCCCCTGTTATTTATTAGTTCACATCTGTTGACCAAAAACCAAGACAGTAGTGATTGACGTTCTCTTTAGCCCTAATTAGAATTATCGGATACGAAAGAGATTCTTAATCGCCTACATTTGTTCACAAATATTTCCTCACGAACTTATAAGCCTAATAAATACATTCATAGGACACTCCTTATCGATCGCCTAGCTACATTCGCCAAAGAGACTTCGTATACACGAAATAGTAAAATACTACATGAACTCGAATATATTTCACTTTTATTTTATGAAACTAAGCCTAATAGTACAATTAATTATGATTTTTTCTTAATTATATCTTAGTTGATTATGGTTTTTCTTAATTCTTATTAAAAAAAATGAAACAAAATACTACCAAAATGTATTCTATGAATTTGGTGGTTTTTCTTTTTTGTTTTTGTTTTTGGTAGTTAAGTTTGTGCGCTATTGGTTTAGTTCTTAAATTAAATGGAAGAGAACTGAGTTCAAGTAAAAAAATTGTTAGTTTGTAGCATATTTAGATTTTGGATAGTTAAGTAATTGTGATTTTTTTTTTTAAACAAATAATAGCTCCTATTTGCATGCACGAAGATTCTAATATCCCTTTCGTCAAATAAATTAGTTAGCATTTTTTTTTCCTGGTTGTATTAATCTTAAGATGACGATTTACAAGAGAAAAAAGCGAACGCTTAAATCCTTCGGGACATATCCCATGAAGGTGAAACTGTTAAACCAAAAACAGCTGAGGAGGGGAAGAAATCAAGGATTAGGTACCTCGAAACCACATGGCAAAAGAGCCTTTGAAGCATGGCCAGTCCTTACGAGCAAGGCAAGTGTCTCTCACCTTTTTGTCGACTTTCTTGAACAACACTTCAGCAGGAACAGATTTGATGTTGAAGAAGGCAAAGGAAAAAAACAATGAATTAAGATTAACCGTTACTCTTTTGATTAGTTTCCTTTATACGTTTTCAATTTGTACCTGCTTCTTCTTTTTTGTCAACGTTTTAAGACCTATTTATAACTATACATACCCAAAAAAATTATTATATAAAATAAACCCAAGGCCTCCCCATAAATACTAGCATCACAACTGAGCAGCCACATTCTCTCATGGTTACTACGTTTTCTAAATTATCTGATAAATATCCAAAGATATATTTTATATACATTTATATAGAACAAAAATGTTATAATCTTCATACATTATCAAATTGTAATAAATTGATTTTTAACAGACGAAAAGAATCACTACAAATATTATATATATCAAATCTAATTCGATTAAAGCTTACCCTTTTTTCGTACATATATAACAAATGTGTATTATAACTAAATTTTCTCTCATCTATATATTTTTACCCTTTGAATATTTGGAAGGGTATGGGCAGTGTTTTCTCAAGAATCTATCTGTGAAACAATCGAAGACCGGGAAAATGGTTAAGAACAAACCGGAGTGGGAAGTGAAAGTGACCAACCCTTGTCTCTGTACAGTCCAGTACATAAAGTTGTCAAGTGTCGGTTTCAAATCGGTCACACACATCGACAGTTCGCTGCTATCGAATTCCAGTGACGAGTGTCTGATCGTCAACAATCTTTATGGCCACACCGACTTCGTTTTCAAATACGTATGGGACAAGCGCTTCAATATTAATAAAGATACTCGTTGGGTTTATGTTATTTATTATTGTTTATCACACTTCACATTTTGCTGACAGAATACAATAGTGATTGTCAATAATTAGATATCTCTAAGCCACACTTTTCATCTGACTTTTTCTGTATACGAAGCAAAATTTGGAGGAAAAAAAAGTTGGAAAACACATATTGAAACAATCGGAGACGAAAACAAAGAAAAAAAATACTCCCTCTGTTCTTATATAAGTAATGTTTAAAGTTTTTGCACACATATTAAGGATTCATTTAATTTTTCTTTTTTTCTATACTAAAAACATCATTTATTCTACATTTAAACACAATTCAATCAATAAAAAAACAATGTGCAAAATACAAAAGGATCAAAAACAATAAAAAAATTATTTAATTTTTCATTGATTTGCGAAAACCTCACTTATTTGAGAACAAAAAAAACTTCTAAAACATCACTTATTACAGAACGGATGGAGTATGGTTTTAAATTAAGAAGCTACTTATTTCTATGTTTTTTTAATAAAAGTTTCAATTACATAAAATAATGGAAAAATATTAAATTACCGGCCTAAAACTTGGGTTTAGTGTGGGTTTTATGATTATGAAAAGGTGTGTAACAGGTTTTTTTAGGAAATTACCGGATACTAAGTATTAGACATAATTAATGTAAGTGAATCCAAAGCCTAGAAGGAAACTCAAAATCTGCCCATTAAATTATATGAATTCAGGTAACGAAGTTCTCATCTACTCCCTTCGTTTCAAAAATATGAAATTTTAAGTTTGTTTGTTTTATAAAATATTTTTTTTTTAGTTTTTATGCACTTTTTATCAATTAATGATGATGAGTTGTAAACTTCAATAAATATTAATTGAACTTATTGAATTACTATTGGTTTAAAGTTAAAGAAATTTGTTTAGTTACAAAAAATGATACATTTATTATTATTATGTTTTCATACAAATGCATTAATTATATAAAAGAAAAATATGATTATAGTTTTTACATATACAAATGCAAACACGAACGTTACGTAGTCATCTTGATATGCGATAATCACATATAGCAAAGGGATAAAACACCTTCCAATATTGTAATATCTCTTTCAAAATGAACTTGAATTCTTAGATTCGTTGACCAGCCAAATAAGTAATTTTTTTTTTTAACATCAGCCAAATAAGTAATTAAGTAAATACATTGCCAAAGGTCTATGAAAACAAGTAAAAAAAAGAAAAAGAATCAAGCTCTTTCTTTAAACATTTACTAGATTGTAATATGTACATATGCAATGGGTATATAAATTTGACCGATTCTGTTCTCATTCTTCATCTCTAGAAACACATATCACAATAACAATGGCGTTTGCTCTTAAATATTTTGTTGTTTTTCTTCTTCTCTCTATGGTCACTCAAGGTAATGTAATCGAATATCTAAAACTATAGTGAGCATTTTTGCTTAATTCCCAGAAATTTCATGCTTTTAGTGCATATATATATATAATCTCAAATTTAGTTTTTTA
Source organism: Eutrema heterophyllum (assembly GCA_002933915.1). Classification (NCBI taxonomy): domain Eukaryota; kingdom Viridiplantae; phylum Streptophyta; class Magnoliopsida; order Brassicales; family Brassicaceae; genus Eutrema; species Eutrema heterophyllum. The sequence goes on along the minus strand of PKMM01011738.1, from coordinate 338,997 downwards.
GCAAAATTTATCTTTGATTGATAAGAAATTTTCAATATATCGAGATTTTAATCGTGATATTGGTTCGGTTTTAATAACGTTACTTAAAGACAATGAGCTTGAATTGTATGTAATTTTTTTTAAGTTTTGAAAACGTGATTCCGCCGAATACATATCATTCACAATAATAACCACATAATGATTATAAATGAAAATTAACAAACTATTTTCCAATCCATCCCGCACGTTTTAAATTTCTAACTAGTTTATACCAAACAAAAATTCATCTAATAAATAATAGCTTTTGGCATTTTAAGTTTTCTCGTCTTATTGATTCCGCTATTTTATTATTTAGCTATTATATTATTCTGCTATTTAACTGACATACCAGTCAAACTTAATAAATTGAATTCATATGAGTTTTGTTTTTTTTTTCGGATAGAGATCTAATAGGATTCAACACTCCTATTACTGAATCGGATTTTTATAAAGAACACCACAAAATACTAACAAAAAAAATCTATTTTCCGAATATAACAACTTATTTTTAGTTTTTTTTTTCCAAGCTTTCTTAAATTTTTAGGAAAGGTTTTAAAAAGTTTAAAAACGCTTTAAAAGTATTTTGTAGGATAAAATATTGTATGATTTTGAAAAGTATCATTTATTTATCTAATACTTTATATCTGTTACAAGGATTTATTTAATAATGAAACAATAATACCCACAGGACTGTGCCGCTGCACTTTCGGTGAGATCCAGATCGGAACGGTGAGGACTGGGAGAGAAATCGCTAGACAACCGGAGTGGAAAGTGACGGTGATCAACATGTGCACCTGTCTTCAGAAGCAAGTGACTCTCTCTTGCCGAGGGTTTGCTCCTGTGAAGCCCGTCGAGCCATGGCTGCTGCACCCACAAGGAAACACGTGTCTTCTGATTAATGGAGCAGCTTTGCCCGCTGGTGCCACTGCTCAGTTCACTTACGCCGGCGAGCCTTACATCTTCCGACCTGCCAGTTCTACGGTCGACCCAAGTTGCAAGAACTGATTTCTGAAACAAAACATTTATCTTTAGAGAAGATTATTAGGTTTCTTGCATCTAAGGCAACAAGATCTTTTCTTTTTGCCCAAGAAACTGATGTACGCTTCTTCTTTTTGTTTTGTTTTTTTTTGTGAAACGTGAGTGATGTAGAAGCAAAAATACGGAAATAGAAATTGCGATAAAATACGAATGAATTTTGAAGACGAACATTTTAAAACCATTTGGAGACTACGATCGCATTTTGAAGACGAACGTTTTGAAGGAAAACGACGATGTAAATGGAAACGAGATGATCTCTTTCCTTAATTCAAAATATTTCTTGCAGTGTGGCAGTTTTATGAGATAATGATCTCATGATATAACCATTTGGAGACTACGATCGCATCACTCGATCGTATAATGTACGAAGTTATAATCTACGCTATACTCTCGGACTTACGTTTTAAGTAGAAGAAAAAGACGAGAGAGATTGCTGGTTTGTTTTTGTGAAGAAACAAGTTGATGAATGTGTGTTAAAGTGAGAGGAGTCGTCGTGTATTTATCACGAAGGAAGAAAGAGATGACTCACAAAAGATCGTGGGGCGGAAGACTCGGTCTCATTGCATGGGGATAAGGAGAATATCCGAATATTCTTTACGCATTTGACTCGTTCAAGTCGCAAAAACGTTAACCAAAACGCGGCCCCAAAAAAGACATCTTTTAATGGCCCGTGACCCAAGCCCGGTCCGGCGGCAGCGACCGCACGAGAGGTCTCCCCTTGTACTCCTTCACACACCATGGGTCTAAGCTTTTGAACTTAGACTAATCTTCTTTCTAATTTATATAAGAGATTTTCCTCAATGTTTCCCGATCTGGGACTTTTGTAATTTCATTTACTTATTCACTTTTAACAAATTTTTAATAAGCCCTTGGGCCTTATTAAATTTGGTCCAACAAGTGACAGACAGAAATGTTAGAAGATTAAGCAATCACAGAGGAACAAAGGTTGATATCATTTCCTTTTTGGTTTTTTAATTTGTTCTTGAAGTGACAAGACGACACCAGAGCCGGTGGATATGAAAACCGAAAGGCAGAAAAATATTTATTGGGCCTGCAAAAATGTAGGCCTTTAATAAGCCCATATATTATAATTACCAAATTAATTGGTTTGAAATCTAGCATTAGCCGGTAATCATTTTTTAACGTTGAAACGTATACAAATCGTCAAATTACAAATGTAATCTCTTCCGCTCTAAGACTACATCCAACTTTAAATTGGAAACGTCTTCGTTTGAATTTAAAAAACGAAGGTAAACCCCATTAGTCAATTTAATCTCTTTTATTTATTGATTAAAAGTTGGAAGATTTGCCATCTTTCCAGCAAAACAAAACGAAGACTTTCTGCCTGTCCCAATACAATAATGATTCCCTTGTTAAATAGAACAAACAATGTGTTTTATATTATTTCGTGAGCACTATTTTATTGGTGGATTAGGGTTCACTCCACCTACAGAGAGAGCCGTGTCGTGTTTCTTCGGAATAGAATTTCAGCAATCATATTTTGGTACATAAACGCTTCTCCTCCTTCCCACAATCGGTCAATAGCTTTGCTTCAAAATTTCGACTTCTCTGTTTGATTTCCTCTGCTTCATCATCGAACTTCGATTTTAGGGGTTTATTGATTTTTCTCGGAAAATAGTCTCACCTTCGATGGGAAAGCCGACGGCGAAGAAGAAAAATCCGGAGACGCCAAAGGATGCTTCCGGCGGCGGAGGAGGTAAGTCTGGGAAAACCTACCATCGTTCTACTTCGAGAGCATTCGACGAGGATATGGAGATTTTCATTAGCCGAGCACTTGAGCTCAAAGAAGAAGGGAACAAGCTGTTCCAGAAACGCGACAACGAAGGAGCGATGTTGAGGTACGACAAAGCCGTGAAGCTCTTGCCCAAGGATCATATCGATGTAGCTTATCTGAGAACGAGCATGGCTTCTTGTTATATGCAAATGGGATTAGGTGAGTACCCGAACGCGATTAGCGAATGTAATCTCGCCCTGGAGGCTTCTCCTAGGTACAGTAAGGCTCTGCTGAGACGTTCTCGGTGTTACGAGGCTTTGAACAAGTTAGATTTCGCGTTTAGGGATGCTCGTATTGTTTTGAACATGGAGCCAGAAAATGTTTCTGCAAATGAAATCTTTGATAGGGTGAAGAAGATGCTGGTTGATAAAGGTATTGATGTGGATGAAATGGAGAAGAACTTTGTGAATGTGCAGCCCGTTGGCGCTGCTCGTTTGAAGAAGATTGTGAAGGAGAGGTTGAGGAAGAATAAGAAGAAGAAGAATGGTGTAAAAGACGGGGAAGTGAAGAGCAACAGAGCCGTCGTTGAGAGTCCAAAGGTTGAAAAGGGAGACAAAGCAGAATGCGGAAATAAGCCAAAGGAGGAAAAGAGCGATAAGTCTGAGATTGATGGAAAGACGGGTGGCAATAGAGAAGAAAAGAAAGCCAGTTTCAAGAATGATAAAGGACAGAAAAAGAAAATTGGTAATAAGGCAGGAGAAGAGAGGAAGCTGGAGGATAAGGTTGTTGTCATGGACAAAGAGGTCATTGCCTCTGAGATTGTTGAAGTAGGAGGAAGCACAAAAGAAGAGGCAACAGTTGCTAGGACGGTTAAATTGATACATGGAGATGATATAAGGTGGGCACAATTGCCGCTGGATTCTAGTGTTAAACTCTTAAGAGACGTAATCAAGGATCGCTTTCCTGCCCTAAGGGGTTTCCTCATTAAATATAAGGATCCAGAGGGTGATTTGGTAACCATCACCACGACAGATGAGCTGAGGCTGGCTGCTTCTAATCGTGATAAACTTGCCTCCCTCAGATTATATATAGCAGAAGTTAACCCTGACCAAGAACCAACCTATGATGGCATGAACGATGCTGAAACAACTGAGAAGGTTGTCAAAAGATTGAGCAGTGTTGCGGATAATGGAAGTGTTGGAGAGTATGTGGAATCGGACAAAGCATCTACGTGCTTTGAGAACTGGATTTTCCAGTTTGCACAGCTGTTTAAGAATCATGTCGGGTTTGATTCTGATTCGTACTTGGACCTTCATGACCTTGGGATGAAGCTGTATTCAGAAGCAATGGAGGATGCTGTAACTGGCGAAGATGCGCAGGAACTCTTTGAAATCGCAGCTGATAAGTTCCAAGAAATGGCTGCACTAGCTATGTTTAACTGGGGTAACGTTCACATGTCTAAGGCAAGGAAGCAAGTCTGTTTTCCCGAAGATGCTTCGAGAGAAACTATAATAGAAGCGGTTGAGGCTTCATTTGTGTGGACACGGAATGAGTACAACAAAGCTGCAGAGAAATATGAAGAAGCGATTAAGGTTAAACCTGATTTTTACGAAGCTCTTCTTGCACTTGGGCAAGAGCAGTTTGAACAGGCAAAGCTTTGCTGGTATCATGCACTTAAAAGCAAGGTAGACGTAGAAAGTGAGGTTTCCCAGGAGGTCCTTAAGCTCTATAACAAAGCTGAGGATAGCATGGAGAGGGGTATGCAGATTTGGGAAGAGATGGAAGAACGTCGTCTGAATGGAATCTCCAAGTTCGATAAACAGAAAACACTGTTGCATAAAATGGAGTTGGATGGATTGTTTAGCGAAGCTTCAGATGAAGAAACTGTGGAGCAGACAGCTAATATGAGCTCCCAGATTAATCTCTTGTGGGGTTCCTTGCTATATGAACGGTCTATTGTGGAGTATAAGCTCGAGCTACCAACCTGGGATGAATGTTTAGAGGTTGCAGTTGAGAAATTTGAACTAGCTGGAGCTTCTGCAACTGATATAGCTGTGATGGTAAAAAATCATTGTTCAAGCGAGAGTGCACTTGAAGGTAATCAATTCTTGGCAAGAATACCAAACTCTGGAGTACTCACAATCCAATGGTTTTGTGTTGTCTTTCTTGTTACTGCGCTGATATTGGGTGTGAAATAACAAATTTGTAATAACTGCAGGTATGGGGTACAAGATTGATGAGATAGTACAGGCATGGAATGAGATGTATGATGCCAAGAGATGGCAGATCGGTGTCCCATCTTTCCGGCTAGAACCAATGTTCCGGAGACGAGCCCCAAAGCTGCATGATATCTTAGAGAATGTATTTTCAGGGTCTGGATGACGAAACATTCTTCTCATATGTATCGCTAGGTAAGTAGTAACTCAAATCCACTTCACATAATCCTGAAATATGGCAGTCTCTCTATAATAATCTTAGGTTGTTAGTTTGTCAAGGGTCAAATGCTATCGACTAAACATTCTTGTTGTGGAGCATGAATTAGGGAAAATAGTAGTTAGATTTATATGATGAGATTATTTAAAGGATTACATACAATCACGATAAGTTCTTTTATCCTTTACAAGCTGTATTTGTTCAGTTTTTTCCTGGCTAAATTGTTTGATGGAAAGCTAATCTTTTGATATGTTCAACAATGTATTACTATTGCAGGCAATTTGTTTGTTTGGGAGTGGAGTTCATTTTTCTCTCCTCCCTTTTGGTTTGGTTTTTCTCATCTTTCCAAAGCAATATTTTTTTTTGGTGGAGATCGATTTCCATGGGATATACTCTTGGCCTCTGCGGTATTCATGTGGTGGTTGAGACTGATTGGGACTGGGATTCAGTCCAGTGAAGAAGGTTAGATGGCTAACTCTCTTCTCTTCAGATAGATACAAAATATTGGTTATTTCATTGTTTGTCTTTGTTCTGTTTTGTTTGTATACCAATTGCTCTGTAATCTTCTTATTTATTGTGTCAATTGAATTAGTGATTGTTGTATGAATGTCTGCGTCGCTTGTAGTTGTACCCTGATTGATAATCTTCAGATCGTTTTATTTTCCTTTCTCAAAAAATAATAAAATCTTTCTCAAATAATTTGTCTTGGACTAATTTCTCTTCGAAGTGTAAAACCACACAAAACCTGTTTTCTGAAGCTAAACCGTGCTATAACTGTTTGTAATGCTAATTACCAATTATCATTAGATAGATGAAATAAAAAGTTCATAGGTCCATAAACTGTACAAAGATTTATTCAGATTTCTTTCTTACAATGCAACCGTGGAGTAATCAATCTCTGGGCTCACTCGTTTGAACCCAAGAGCCCAAAAAAATATAGTCTTCGAGTTTCATCGGTAAGCCCCAAAGAGAGGTCTTTTCTTTACGGCGAGGAGCAGTTCTTAGAACCGTTCCATCCATCTGAAAAGTACCGACACAGTCCCTTTGCAATTGGCTGTGACATGTCTCGCTCTCTTCTATGCAGAACCCGCAAAAACTCTTCCACACTCAAATTCCCATCTCGATTCGAATCAAACACATGAAACGCAATCTCTATCACATTGTCTGACAATGATACTCCACATACCTGTTCAATTTGTTGCAGAAGTTCAATAAAAAGATGTGCAGGCACAAACTAAATTGTATAGAGAATAGATTTGAGGATTCACCTGAGAGGCGGCTCGTTTAAAATCTTTCATTGCAAGTAAACCATTAGCTTTGCCATAAGCAAAAAGCGCCAGAGAAAACGGCCCAAGTTTACGGCGTAGCTCATCAAACTGTTTGAATTCCTTTAACGAGATACGGATGTCCCGGAGATGCAGGTGTTCGCTCAGATCATTCACTCGATCAAGCAGCTTGCTCAAGTGGCTTGCATCAGCCGCAGCCACCATCGACAATGCAAAATCTTTGGCTGATATAGTTCCTCTTCGTTTATAGTCGTAATGTGCAAACTCCAGCCTCAGCATCTATATACAGATAAGTAATTCTCTTTCAGAAAAACAAAAATGTTGATCTCTGTTTTTTACAGAAAATAAAGAACCTGATTCAGGAACTAGAGTCTACTATCTTAAGCTGCATATCTCTCAAAAAGCCTGGTCTACAAGACTTCTTAGTATCCAAGTGGGGAAGACCGGATGCTAAGGTGCTTCTTTCCTTACTTAACATATATAATTACAGAGAGAAAGTTCTTGAGCTCACGAGTACAGAGATGGAATTGAAGGGTTAAGAGTTCTTACTTCTTCAGTTAGATCTTTCATAAACTGAGTGAATTTATCGTGTTTAAGTTTTTCACTGCCATCTTTTCCAAAGAAGTATTCTACCAACCCTCCATCCTCGACAGAGCCTGTCATATGTAACCCTGTTCGAAGGCCATCTCTGTGGACAATTCCTTGCCTATGCTGAGATCGCATCAGACTCATGACCGTCTTAAACTCTTCCTTGTCAATCTCCCTAAAATAAACGACATTAAATAATCTTTGATCAGAACCATCTCAAAGAAATGTAAGCTACAAAGGATAGAAGCACTGACCAGATTTTACATGACTCAGCGTAAACTCAAAAGAGACTCCACTGATTCCCACAACCATCCGTTTGGAGGATCGCAATATGGGAATACGGAGCAGAAAAAATGATAGTTACCAAAAGCAGGATTTATCTATTTACAAATTTGAACGACTACTCACCCGTTGTTGTCAGTATCAAACATTTTGAAAGCCACGGCGAAGCTTGATTCAGGGATGCTGAGTAATGTCACAAAGAATATATACCTGTTCCCCCAAAAGAAAAAGAAAAAACAATCACTTCGATTCCCAAAAGAAGAAAAGACAGAGAGTTACTACAATAAGTAATGATTTGGTTCAGAAACTCACTCTTTGAAGGATATAAGGCCATCGTTATCGACGTCAAACAGCATGAAGAACTCGGAAGGAGAGCATCTAAGTTCGCCGGGATTCCTCTCCCCGGTCAAATATCCTTCTCTTACTAGATGAGATTCTGATGGAGGAAACACCGGGACAGTTGCCCTCATCAAATCTGCCGGTTTCATCAGCAACTCTCCTTTTGCTGTTCGAACAGATGCAAAGTACTCGAAAACCTAAATACCATACAGAACAAACCGAATCAATTACTTGAAAATGCTATGTTAATTAACATCATCCAAAAGATAACCCACATGATTTCACCGATTATTGTTAATACTAACAAAAATCGTGTTTAGATAATCGACGATAAGTCAATTGCTACGATAAAAAAATAAAAAAAAATCAAACCTTGTTTGTTTCTATACAGACCTAAGCAAGAAACAAAGAAGGTAATACTCGAAATAGAAAGCTTAAGAAAAACAGAATCGTTGATTATCAAATGCACCTTTTCAGGCGGACTTTGTAATCTCAAACGCTTCTCGTAATTGAAGAAAATCTTCCTCCTATACGCATCTGTTTAAAAAAACAAAAACAAAAATTAAAAATAGAGACGTCGCCGAAATAATTCATTGAGGAAAAAAAAAATAGAAACAACAAAGGATCGGCGACCTCCGAAGATGAATCGAGAGCTGTAACCAGGCAATGCCAATTTCGGGATAAACGATCTCGGTTTCAGATCGCCGACTGCTGCGTCACAGACAGAGGGCGATGAACAATCAGCGAATGACAGTAAATTAATTCCACCGAACAAACCAGAAGTCGAGTCAGAATCGGAGAACCAATACAGAAACCCTAAGCCGGAGCCAGCTGTTATCCCGGAGATCCATTTAGCAAGAGAGCCGCCAGGGAGGGTGCGATTAGACGGATCGGCGCCGGGAAGAACAGCCGAGGAGGGAGAAGGTTCCGGGAAGGGAGATGAGATTCCGTGGATCCTCCTGAGTCGTTGGATGAGAGGGAAGGATCGGTCAACGGACGGTAGAGATGATAGTGCTTTGTAGTGAGATAAGGCGGGCATAATGATTCTTTTTTTTCACCAGATTCGGATTTCGCAAACTAACCTGCTATTTAAAAGGAAATCCAAACACCGAAAACGCGTTTGTTTTTAGTTTGGATCTGGTATGATCAAAACCGACATCGTATTATAGATTGCGAATCCTCTAAATTCGGATCTCTATATTTTAATTTTTAGATTGCCTTTAAAAAAAACAAGTCAAAATTTAGGCGAACCATAAATAAAAACTAGAAAAAGCGGCAAGGTTTTGTGTATGAAAAATTATTCCGGATCTTGAAAATGATTTTGCGTAGTGAAAATGGCGAACCTGGCTACTACTAATATTCAATTGGAAATCTTAAATATAGAGATAAAGCAGAAACATGATTTATAATCTACAGTATATATAATACAACGTCAAAACTGATCCCGAAAAAAAAAAATTAAATAAATCCTTTGCCTAATACTATTCTATGCCCTGGAAAGCAGCCTGAGAAAAACATTTATGGACTAAGACGAAAATACAAACTTTATAGATCAAGATTACTTTTGAGTCATTGCTCAACGGTTATGTTTCGTTATGGTGGGGAATCGATCTGCCCATCGAGAGTATCCTGTTTCAGAATCATGCAGCACAATCAGAGGATACGAAAACTTGTGTTTTTCGATTTAGAAAATACAGAAGCTTTCTGGAAGAATGTAAAGTGATTTGAAATGAAAGAGATATTGAAACCGAACCAGCTGTTATGATTTCAAGAAGATCCGCGGCATCCGACATATCCTGCAATCATATCGGTTATGCGGCAGTCATCTAAGAAGCAATACTCTACCAAGAAAATGAAAATTTGAACAAGAAATTGAGCACAAGACGCATCACACAAGTTGCAGGATTATACCTGCCCCGATGAGGACAAACTTCTTGCAATGAGCCGAGCCAAACTATCCAAGGAGCTACCGTTGAAATTAGGTTGCTTGAGTAGAACATCTTCTGATGTGAAATCAAAGATCAATGAGCAGATGCTTGCAGCCATCATTACTACCGATGGGTCATTAATACCATCTGTAACAAAAGGAAGAAAGATATTGACAAGTTTGAAATATTTAGAAGCACTCATATCAACATTCTGAAACAAAAAAAAAGAAACAATGAAGCTTTTGATCTGAGATTACTTCACCTGCCCAATACGCCAAGGCTTTCAATAGACTGGAAAATGTAGACATTTCTGGTGAAAATCTGATTTGCTCCCTCTGTTTCCAACATTACTAGTGTAATTATTATTTGATAATTAAGGGATTTGGCAAAATGTAATCAGGTCTTATCTTAGAGAAAAGAGGGTACCTTCAAAAGAATATTCATGACTGTATCACAAGCCAAGAATATGCTTCCATTGTCCTCAACACTCTGACCATCGGGCTGGGTCAACTTTATTAGGCATTCCACGACCTGTATTAAAATATTAGAGAACTCCTTATAAGATTATATACATTATAATCACCAACTTGAAACATTTTTAGGTCAAGCACACTGAAAAAATGATGGAAGATCTGTAAATCAGATTTTTTCAAGCACAATGTCAAGTGTCAACCAGCATCGGTGTAAGGAAGGTATAAACCGTAGTAACTCACAGCTACATAGCCTCTTGAAGCAGCCAAGAGTTTACATCCTTCTGCCTTCATTGTTATTTGGCAAAGCATTGGGAGCAAGAAGCAAATGGACAAAAACGGGCTGTCCAAAGAAAATTATTCAGACTAAGTCATCCTGGGAGGCATTACGTAAACAGCTTCGTAAAAGAGTATAATTTCAGGGCAGTATGATTCCGAACCAGGACTCATCTTCGCCCTCCACTGAAAGCATATAATCCAGAAGATCTTGGACCTGCTCTTTGCATGCATCAGGAGTTTCAGCAAGATAGCTGTTGAAAACAAACAAAAAAGTTCAGTGAATGCCAAAGTGAAAAGGAGACGATCCATGTTCTTCCATTAGGATTACTCGTTTACACAAATTTTAATGAAGCAGCAAACCATGATTACATAAGCAGAAAATTCGCCAATTTGGTATGTAAATTTAACACAAACCAAAAACAGAAAGAGAGATTTAAGAAGAAACAGAAAGAACGGTAGTTTCTTAGAAGAACGAATGATTATCTATACCTCCCAATCACTCGCACAGAAGCAAGAAGATCATTTCCTCTCTTCTCTCCATGTTCCTGTATGAAAGAGAACTACCATGAAAAACATTTTCAACACAAAAAGACATAGCAAAGAAGTTTTATGTTATCAGATATATACCTTTGCATCTTTCAGATACTCGAGCACCACTCCAACTGTCTCGTTAAGTGTCTTAATCACCTTTAGGAAGACGGCTTCATCACTCCCTGCAAAGCTCAATATGACAAATTCCAAAACGTTCATATAGGAAAATGGCTGACATGCATTTGCCAAGCGACACTTTTTCTCAGTAGCAGTGCAGTTATTAGATATTTCAGAATAACAGATCTAAGGAGGTTCAGAAAATAATGTCATTAGAAATAACATAAAATAACAGAAAGTTCTATAGAAAATGGGTCATGTAGACAGGAAGCATTTATAAGACAGGATTATGTGTTGTACCTTCATTTTCACCAACAGTTGATATATATTTGATGATCTTTTCTATCAAAGAAAACGTGATAGCCAGATAACGTTGCTTCAACAGATTGTCTTCAACAGTTGAACAATTCTTAGGAGCTTCATATTTCATGTAAGCGACTTCATTTGACAAAACAGAAATTTCAACATGTGATGACTCTAGTACCAGCAGAAGACACCTACAAAAAGAAATCAGAATGACAGCTATCTGGAAACAAGATGTAGGTTAAGTGAGTGTGTAATAAGAAAATCCTTTGCTTACCTATCAGCTGGAAGATAATCCTCAACACTGGGTAATTTTACTCGACCGATAAGCCACTTCTCACCCAGAATTGACATCATATTCTCAGCCAGAATCAATGCATGAAGCTTTTCGGAAGGTGCTACACATTCAAAAAAGACAGGTTTCTTAGGTATCTTATAAGCTTCAATAGCATAAAGGACGTGAGCAAGCATATCAATGACATCTGACCGCAAAAGTGACAATTTTTATAGCAATGTTGGCATCATTTATTTTGCAAAGTACAGAGATCATTAATACCATTATTCCGTATATGAAAACAAGAGAGGATATTTGTCATAAAACAAATAAGAAAAACTAAGGGCTGACAAGAAAAAAATGCCATGAATGGGAAAGCCTTTTTCAATGACCCAATCAAACTGCTAATAGATCTCTTTTTAACTCACCCACACGATTCTGCAGGATTGACACAACACCTGTGCGCATATAGTCTGCCCAATTGTTGTCTGGCATGGAACGAAGAGGATCATGAAGAAGTGCCTACACATAAGAAGTTCTGTGAGAAACATATAAACAGATTCACGCGCAAAAAAAAAAAAAAAAAAAAAAAAAAGGATGTAGAACTTCTACAATGGAAACATGGCATGAATACGAAAGAGCAACAAGACAATGAAGCCCCAGTTATCAGGGTGACAACTTTATCATCCAAGCAGAAGAATGTAACACTTTGATTTTCCCAATTTTAATGGAAAATAAAATCTCAAAATTAGGCTGCGACTATAAATACATACACCATGCTAGTAACTATAGCTAAAAACATAACTCCGCTCAATTACAGCTAACTTTGCACAGAAGGTTAAGGAATGAAAACTCACAGAATACTTGGAACAGAAGACTGCAGACAGTAGATGGAGTGCTTCAAACTTCAGGGCATTATGCAACACCGCAAACTGCCGTGCAACAGCAGCAACCTGAATAACAAATAACATTATGTTTGGACTCCAACTAAAGCACGGGTTGCAAAAACAAATAAAACAATAATGAAGTAAGTGGGCTCACCACCAAAGACAGTTCTAAGAAGCGTTCAATATTCATGCTCTCGCTGGGAAGCTTACTAACTAATAACTGCAGAATCTTTATAGCAACTTCCATAGCATGTGAGCCTGAATAACGTGTCTTGCATTAGCTTTCAAGGAGAAATTATTCTCAAATCCATCTACCCTTAGCACATGGTTGCCACCGATTATAATTAATCCCCCATAAAGAATTTGTTGTTAATCCAAAGAGCATTCACTGGTATCTAATGTACAAAGAAAAAAACAAAATGTAAAACTAAGGAATGACTAATTAGTAATTACCATCAGGCAGATCAGACATCTGGGGGGCTATCACTCTCAAGCCTCCAGAGTTTATCAAAGCCATGACACCAGCTTCACAGGCCGTGGACACCAAATACAGAAGCTCATAGCATTCTTCAAGAATGTTTGTAGTTGGTCTGAAATGCCAAAAGCCAATTTCCTAACTTTAAGAAGTCATACTGTGCAAAAGCAAAAGACGCAGAAGCAAAACTTGAGAAAACCTGATGGAAAATCACAGATTGAAGAATCAGGCGATCTAACATACCCTTTCGACATTATTTCGAGAATAAGGGGAATTCGGGAGACCATCTCTACTGAAGAAGCTATCTCCGGAACACGGCAGAATGCAGCAAGAACAGTAAGAGATAGCTGTAGATACACATCGCGATTTTCACCTCCATCGCCACTACCTGCAAAATCTCGAAACCAATCAAAACCCAGCTCCAGAGAGCAACAAGCCTTAGAATCTATCTAAGGAGTACGTTCTCTAGAAAACCCCAAACTCGTATATGTACAAATTTGCTATCTACTGAGGGAAAGTAGACAAAGACCAATAAGTCGTGATTTTGTTTACCGGTCCGGAGAAGACGGTCGAGAAAGTGACTACCGACGGCTTCGTGCACCTTCTTGAGGGAAACGACGTCATCGTTCCGGCAGAACTTGGTAACGAGAAGTAGACCGGCGAGCCTCTGCTCGTCCCTCTCCCCTTTCAACAGCTTAAGGCAATCGTCAAGCGACGGAGATCGTTCCCCTTGTGGTTCCGCCATAATCACCGAGCTGAAACAAGAACACAGTGAGTAACAAAACGAGAAGAAGTCGAGAGAATGCAAAAATTAAACAAAGCTGTTTACTCTCTCTACTCTTTACTCTATTGTATCTAAACATCTAGAGTTAGGGTTTATCCTACCTTGCAAAGTGAGAATCAATGGCGACGGGATTTCCAGAAAACGAGAAGAAGGCGCTGGACGAGACAATCGGCTACTTCCCCCAAATCCAATTTTTTAATTTCTCGTTTTTGAACCTTGAAATTTCTGAAAATTACATATATACCCCATAACAACACGCTGTTTACCAGAACAAACGTCGTCGTTTAATTTTGACGATTCTATCGTAAACGCTGTCGTCAGAACCAAATAGCGTCCTTCAAGCATACACTGCTTGCATATATATACAAAAAAAATATGTTTTTGTTTCAAAATACCGACAAGCGTTCTTTACAAGACGCAAACCAACGAAAGAGATAACTTCCAAGAACTACTGTATATATATATACACATATATCAACACAGATTTTAAGCTGATACAAACAGGAATACAGCTCCAGAATCCGGTTTTGTAGGCAAACCGGTAACACCTATACATATTGCAATCTGTACGATCATATAACCGGAGAAGAAAGCGTTTTCATATCCGGTTCCCTTGAATTCACGTGGCAAAGCATCATCCTCTGGTCAACAGGAATGTCACCTACGACTTCCCGCTCCTGAGTTTGGTTAAGAGATAATATATTGACCGGTTTTGATGAAATTGCACAAGGGGCAAAACATAAAGAGTATATCATGACGAAACACAAATCTTGTTTTACCGTTTACGTTTGTTCTTGGATAGAGTAGATGATGTGGAAGAGTTGTTGTTCCAGTTTCTTTTCCTCTGGTTGATGAACCAATTGTTAATCTGTTTCAACTGCAAACCGGTTTCTTGAACCAGTTTTGCCTTATCTTCCTCCTACAATTCAAAGCCCAATCAAGAATCAAAAACCGCTTTTGAGAATGTCTAAACAAACTTCTTGGCTGAGGTTTTTACAGTTGGGTATGGCCATTTGGAGTGAATTCTCCACCACTCTTTGAGTACAGAAGTTGTATCTCCTGGCAACTTTCCCGCCCTTCTCTTCCTCATTATCTCTTCTCTTATGTCCTCAATCTTCTCTTTGAAACCCTATAGGAGAAAAACCAAGCAACATGATAACACAATGTGTTTAGTTTAGTTTGATGTAACATCGCAACTTGATTAAGCAATCACCTGTTTAAGCTCATGCTTCAGTTCCTTCTTCACACGTTCCATCAAGGATCTCTCGCGCTCGGTTGGAACAAGAGGACCGAATCCCATCAAGCATTCTGAGCCGTCCAAACTTCCATCAAACATGTTCACCTCGCTCTCTACTTGATTATCATCTTCATCATCCGACATCGTCTTGCCATTACTTTCACTTGGAGAAACTCCTACAACCACACACAATACAAAATCGGAAGAAAGACAAAGAGATAAAATCGAGACGCCCCTAAACCGAGAAGACAACAATTGATTTTGGATTGAGACATTTACCCGTTATGGATTGCAGTGATTGCTCGATTTCCCAGCAAGCCGTAATAGCTTCCATTGCATGGACACAAACGTGGTGTTGAAGTTGTTCTTTCAATGAACATAACAGCACAACATAATGTGACTGCATCATCATAAAGAAGGTAAGATTCTGACCCGTAAGACTTACAAACAGAACCTTACAAAACAGATTATGTTTTCTTTCTCGTGGACAAAAAAACTCACAATACATATAAAGCCCTTTTAAGTAAGTAGCAGACAAACTACTAGCCATCAAGAAAGAAGCTTTATCCAACAAGTACAACTTATTCGAGTCAAACAAAGTTCACAATTCGAATTAGTTAGCCAAAAAGGAGGAGAAAAGATCATATCAATTTCAAGACTCAAAAAGCAGGATCAATGAACCACAACAAAAAAAAAAGTACATTTCTCAGTAAACAGAAATCAATAGTTGAATCGTTCACAGTGCAAAATATTTGTATTTTGCATGAACCCTATGAAAGAGAAGAGAACACAATATACGCTTTTAAAAATCAGGAAATTCCCAAGAAAAAAAGAAAAAAATGACAGTCTCCATAGAATACTACCATGGAATCAATGTTGGTTTCTGCATACTACAGCTAATGTCAAACGCAGCGAGCACGAATCCCAAATCGAAAATTTGAAATTCAGTAGAAATCTATAAAATTGAAAACTGGAATTTTCCAACTTACCATGAAATGATCAAGTTCCTTGTTGTCCATAACCACACCAAGAGTGGAGTACTTTGCGGCGACGGTGTGCAACTGACTGAGCTGCGCATCGATCCTCGGAATCTGGTCAACGGGAGTCGCAACCCTAAGGCAAGCCACGTGAGCCGCCAGAAGCTGCTGGTACATCGGATGTCTCAAAATCGCAGCCTTGTAGCTAGCGCTCCTCCAATCTTCACCTACATCACCACCAACAACACCGTGTATCGTTTCACCATCGGCGTTGACTCCGTCGGTGACTTCTGGACGGCCTTCTCCAGTTTTTTGGATCTCCGTATGGAAGGAGAGCCACCGTCTGGTTGTATCAGCAGCTGAGCTGTCTCCGTTGCGGAGCGGAGGGGCAAAATCGGATTCCGCCGTCGTGGCTGCGGTGGAAGGGAGGTTGAGGAAACTGGCGGTGAGAAGCGACGGTGTTTCAGAAAAGTGACGCTGCGGCGGTTGCTGTGATTGATCATCGGAGAAGTGTCGGAGAGGAAGGTCTTCTTGCGGAGGAAAGAGGTGGGAGCTGTTAAACGACATTGTTTTCCTGCGTTTTAGTGGTCGGAGAGAAAGACTCCTTTCTCTTTCCCCTAGTTATTCCTCAAGACCAAGTGTCTCTTAATTAACACGATTATTGAACCCGTATTCCTTTTTCTTTGTCAACTGCAAATATTTTTTTTAATATCTTTCTCTGTTGTTTCTCTTTTGGATATTTTTGTTTTTAAAAAAAATAACATATTTTATGTAATATTATTTTTATAATTTTTTAAAATATACCCATATAATATATGCCATATATTTGATTAAATTCAATAAAAAAAATATTTCAAATTAATTTTTAATGTACCTGTCATAAAAGCATCTAAACTGAAAAAAAAAATAGATAAGTCTAATTACCATCAAATCCATTTGAAGATATTTTGAAGGACAATATTTTTATTTTTAATAAAAAAAAAGGAAGGTTATTTTCCAGAATTGCCTAGAAAATAATAACTTGGATCCATAACAAAAAAAGACTAAAAAACTGAGACAAATTAGGTGATAACCAGTTGGCATTTTTTTTTCTTCTTTATCCATGAACACGCCGACGATCCACCAACAGTAAGTTTAAAATAAAAATAAATAAAATTTAATAGTAGAATAATCATGGCTCGTGAGGTGGATAGATCTCTCTTGTCTTGGGTTAGTTGAGCGGAAACTAGGGTTTTAATCAAATACTAATATATAGAGAATAAACAAAAGGAAAAAGTTTGAAACATTAAAGTCTATTAGTTGTCCTAATGTTTCCTCTAACAACAATTTCCAACAAAGCTTTTAACTACAACGAATCGGTACAAAAGAGAAGAAAAAAAAATTAATTTCCACCTTCTTCTAAAAAACCAAGAAGTAAATGAGCGTTATACCCCCAACAAGGAAGGAAACAGAGAACGAGAACGCTGGGAGACATGAAACCTCTTATTACAGTCACCTTTCTTTGTTAAAATCTCTGCCGCCCTTCTTGATTGTAATCAGCTCGAGATCGAAAATCTTCAGACAGGCGACTTAGCTAGTTCCGTACAATATCTCGTCCTCGGATGGTACCATGTTCAAATCAGGAAGGAAGAAGAAGCTCTCCTGGTTTTCCGAGCTAATGGTTTTGCCCTCTACTCTGCAAGATTTTGATTCGGGTTGTGATTTGTGAATCAGATCAACCTGAGTCTCGTTCTTGACACGGCCTGAGTTCAAGTCAAGCTGAAACAAGAAAACAAAAGAGTAGATTTTGATTCAATTAAGAGTTTAAGACCACCAAAGAGAGAGAATCTTTCAAAATGGTTGAGAGAATCAAAAGTTACCTTAATCCTCTTCAATCTTTGATTCCTTACGTTTTGTTGGTCGAACGTTGCTCGGAGACTTTCAATCTCCTGCGGAAGAGACCGGATTTGTTAGGATGTGATGGAAATGAGTGAGACCCTACTATGATAAACAAAAAGCTTAGAAAAGAAAATTTACCTTTTCAAGGTCAAGTCTTTCCTTCAACTTCAAGTTCTCTTCGTCTTTAAGCTCAGAAGATGACTGTCAAATATTAAAAACAAAACATCATCTTCGAATTCAAGAATCACGATTCCATTTTTTGGGATTTCTATATAGGTATAGGTTGAAAGAGAGTTTTATACCTTCTTTTTCTTCAATCTCTTGGAAAAAGAGCTGGTGATTTCGTTTGTTGGAAAGGCCTGGAAAAAAAATAAAAATAAAACGCATTTGATTAACAACGACAACATGTAAGGGATGTAAAAAAAAAAAGGTTGACGCAGTAATTTACGATGCCAAATCTGCCAATTTGGAGATACTAAAGAATATAATTAAATGCTGACTAGTAAACGACAACTGTTTTAGATCTTTTACTTTTTATAATCAAACCCAAGATCTTATTTAACAAACTAGTAAAGTTTCTTTTCCCACAACAGAAATTTCAAACAAAAGTCATAAATTTGAAAGAGGAAAAAATAAAATAAAAATCTATCCTTTTTGAAACACAAATACAATTGAAAGGAATTTTATAGAAGAAGGATGACATGCCACATCATGAAAATCCCGTGTAATGGGTCATCACTCTTTAAGATCACGTGATCCCATTCTCTCCGACAAGATTTACTCGCTCCTCTCACCTTTCACCCAAAACGATTGCTTTTTGTGCCCAAAAACGTACAGGAAACGCGCACGTTTGACCATCTAGCTGTACTACTAATACACCCCCATAGTCTAAAGGAGCTTTTATTATTCCTCAAGACAAATAAAACTTGACCGGTTCCTTATATCCCCTTGAACCGGACAATTATCAGACGCTCCCCACGCAAGATCTGGTTGAATCCCCGGTTCAAACCGGAGAGTTTCGATTAACCGTCAACCTCCAGAATCATTTAAAAGAAAACCCCTCTTTAGGCTTGTGCTAGAAGATTGGCAGAGTTGAAAATTACCAAAACACCATCGAAATAGAAAAAAAGGAAAATAGTTAAATAGGCTTTGACTTTTAGATATGGATGAATTCGTTTAACCTACAGCTTCTAGAAAGGAAGAGGGCGCCGGAGTAATCGCCGTGGGAGGTCAGAGCACCGAAACACGGAGGAGGAAAATTTCCGGTGGTTTTGAAGAAAAAGGACTAAAACATGGACAGGTGAAAAAAATCGTTTAACCAAAGATCGGTGGGAGATAGAGAGATGCGTGAGAATCGGACGTCGGTTTTTACGCGCTTGAGGTTTGCGAGAGATGACGTCATCGTAAACATGAGAATCGTGTATGAAGAATGGTAGTTAGGGGGATTGTTGAGAAAAAAATATAAAATCAGCGACCAGAAGGATCTTCTCAAATTACGAACACGCGATGGACGGAAAAATCCGCCAGATCGGAACGCAGAATCCAGCGAGATGACGGATTTGCATCTCTCCGCGGCTGCTGAATTCGCAATCGAGAGAAAGGGAGATGGAGATAAGAGTAAACCGAGACGCGCGAGTTGAATCACGATAGGTTTTGGGAGAGAGAGAGAGATAAAGTACCTTAGATCCGGATCCTGTAGATGTGGAGCAGCTAGCTTGGCGACTAGTGTCCTCGAATCCATCGGCGGATGGAGATGCAGAGCCGCCACCGCTTCCAGATCCGCCGCTCCAGGAGAGCGGAGTCTTCGGACTGGCTCTAGCGGAATCCGCATCCTTCTTCAACGAAACGAGAACACCGCCGCCACCAAATCTTGAGGACCGTGACCGTCGTTGACGGATTCCCCACCGCAACGGAGGCAGACTCACCACCGGATTCTCTGCAACTGCCGTCCCCGCATGCTTCAGCCGTAAAAGAAGCTCCACCACCATCTGGTCGTCCGTCATCGCTGCCGCCACCCACTCATCCTTGGCCGCCATCTTAGCCGCTGCCGATGTAATCTTCTTCATCGACGCTACACTAATCAAATCTCCAGCTCCCGCAGAAAAAGGGAATCAGATACAGAACAGAAGCAGCGAGAGAGAGAGAGAAAGAAGAGAAGTTACAGAAGAGAGAGAGAGAGAGACAGAGGAAGTTGAAATATCGAAATAGAGGAGAAAAAAGATAGATGGATGGTGTTATATACGAGGCTCGCTAAATTATTCCTCTCTTTTTTCCCCTTTTTCATTTTCCTTGTTTTTTTTATTTTTTTATGAAAAATAAAATAGATTTTTTTCCCATTTTAATGTCGATGCGAAAATGCAAGATCGGGTCCGTCGCTGGATGGATACTGGATAGGCAGATTTGCAGATTTAATTTTTCAAAGTAAGTAAATAATAAAATGTGGGACCCAAAAACTGAGTTGTGTGGGAAATTGTATGTAAAGATTCCCCAATCCAAACTCTTTTGAAATTATAAAATTGGCAAAAAAAAAATTGAGGGTTCGTCTTCTTCGTTATGCTTCCTTCTCAGATTAGGTAAAAAATCAACGTTTCCTCGCTCATTAGGGCAAACATCAATTATGTTCGTTATTATTTTTATGAATTATAGTATATTTTTATTAATTGCAAAAGAACACACTCAAAATAAACACACACAAAAAAAACCTGACGTGGCTAAATGGTCTTGCAGAGTATATATAAAATTGATTCACAGTTTAACACGTCATGCTCAACCAATGAACAATGACTACTGTGAACCAGCTACGTTACCGCCATTATATTTTCTTGATGCAATGTAAAAGACAAGGCAAGTTGTTAAATTACAGATGAATAAATATTATACTCTTAATTACTATATCGTTTTTCTTTTATGGGATTTTAATGCAGTCTCTTAAATTTCCGGAATTAACTTTAAACTTGCAATACTTCAAATTAGGACAAGTCATTTAACGAATTAAACCAAGTTTTGCAGGCAACTAATGGGCCTTACCGGGTCAAGGTGGGCTGCCAACTATGAGAGCAGTTATCTTAAAAGTTGGCATGTGTGAAAAGATATAAATGACATCCTTTGCTATTTTTTTTTAATTTATACACAAAATAATTGAGATTAATCAAGATCGTGGTAAAAAAAAAATTCCAGATCTATTACTCAGAGAGAAAGTCAAAAGGATCAAAGTGGTGCTTTTAAAAATCAGTGTCTTTGCGTGTGAACAAACTTAATTGTATTAAGAACAAGAAAGCAACCAGTTAATACTTGAGGTAGGAACAACGAATTAATACTTGAAGTTTGAGTTGTTATTTCGGTATTAAGTATATCCGTTGGAACAATCTGCAGAATTACGCATCCACCGTTTAACAAGTCACAAATTCAATCCTTTTGTCAAGGTTTTCATTTGTTTAAACCCAGATTTGTACATCCTCTTGTGCGATATCAGGATGAATCGAATTGTTAGAAAGTGAAGAGAGAAATAACAATAGAATGAAAGCCAAATAAAACATAATTTCGATCAAATATAAAGATACAGAGGACTGTAATACTGAGCATACAGCGAAACCTAAGCTTCATCTTACCAGTAAATACATCTCTACGATTTGCCTTAGAAACAATAAATAACAATGACACAAACGAAGGACACTTAAGGAAACAAGAGACTAAAGAGAAGAAGAAAACCACAAAGCGAACCTATAATTTACCCAGAGAAACCGACAACTAAAACCGAAATGAAAACCCAAAGATATAGATCACGGAAAACTAAAAGCCTATGCACAAATACTCCTACACTAAACCCTAAGAAGAGAAACTAAGACCTGTTAAGAAGATACTTCGAGCTTGCCCCTTGAAAAAATAAGGGAAGATTCGAAACGGTTCATAACGAAAATGTGTTTCTTCATCTTCTAGATTCGTCGTCTGGAGATGTTTGCTGTAGATCTCCGGTTTTTAAGGCGGAATTAGACGATCGGTAAATAAAACTCGGTTTGGATAACGAAGAACATCGGAGATTCAAAAAATCTAAGATGATCGGAGACATACGCGGATCATGCGATGTCTAGGCGGAGCATCCTGATAATATCGTTGGTTGCGTCGGTGGCTTGGAACATAGAGACACTCTTCTTCGGGGTGAAAAAGGCTGGAAGCGGGACGTCGCTCGGAGGCGGCGAGGTCATGGTCACAGGGCCGGCGTAAAACGGGGCGGCCTTTGATTTGCGGACAGAGATACGGATCCGACTCGGAATCATACCCGGATCTGGTCCAATACGACGAGTAGATCCCAGATCTGACTTTTCCACGACCAGATCTGCAGTCTTATTAGGGATTTCCTCGCCGCGCTTCAGGATTCTCACCTGTCCAACGACGACGCTGTTGTTGGGATTCTTCTTCACCGGTGCCTTTTGAGAGAAAGCAGAGACGGCAGCGCGAGGAGGAGGGAGCGGGGGCGCTACAGGGGGAGGAGATCTCGTGGCCTGATTGCGCGGAGGACTCCGGCGGGTGCGGTTAGGAACCGGCTTTTTCTGTCTGTTGGGGCATGCGCTAGGGTTACGGGGATACTTCATGTGAGAGAAAGGTTGCTTCAAACAGTCTTGAGGATGTAGAACAGCGACGCCCATGGCTTACAGGAAGGGCAGATGGATTAACAAAGAACGCTAAGAGAAGGAGAAGAAGGGTAGATTTTGAGATTTTCTCGACAAGACTGAGAAAATAGAAAAGGAAGAAGATGAAAGATATTTTAGATGGAGATGGACACATGTGGTGCAGGTTGAAGAAGAGGAAGGGTGGTTTTATACACGATGTCCAGCGTGCCCACGACAGCCTAAGGCGGTTTCTTAGCCAACTCGCTTCTCACTCGTGAGGTACACGCGCTAAGTTGTTTCTCTTTTTTCCTTTTTTTTTTCTTTATATTAACTTTTTATATATATATATATTTTTTTTTTTTTTTTTTAAAACGTCTTCATCTGATTAACCGAAAGAGTTTACATAGTCAGAATGTAAGAAAGAGGAAATTACACGGAAAACAAAATAAAAAAAGTAAAACGAAACAGTTTCAGGTATTTCAGCTATAGCTAATATATCCTGTTTTTTGGTTAAAGAATATTTCCTTTCTTTGGCTTAAAAACGTTGTATGGTACAAAAATTATGTCCGTCTTAATTATACCGTACCAATGTTATCGACTTATCGTTCATGTAAAATATAACAGATTTGATTGGTAATCATTTACTATTACGGTATAAGATATATACCACTTAAATAATTACTAATTATAATACTCCAATGTTATACATAGCTTCGTATTGTTTTCTCTTGCTACTATTTTTTATAGTTTTTTTACTATTTCATACCTGCTTATAACTTTTTTTAATCGGTAAAAAATTCGTGCTGATTTAAATTATCAATCGGATCCAACATAATTCGATTTTTCTTGGACATGGAGTATACTTATTATAAAGGTTATTGTGCAATTGTATTTGTTATAATTCAACCAAGTTATCAATAATACGAAATGATTGAATTTTTAAAAGTAGCTTTGCCCGACCGTATCAAAGCAAAAGTACTCAAAGAGCGCATTTGTCGCTTTCATTATCACAAGTTAAATAATATAATCTCACCCTTTAAGTAAACTTTACTTTATTCTCATATACACTTTGCATCAATAATAAATTTTATAATTGTAAACTCTAATCCTAAATTTTGATCATGAAAATTATATATATCCACGATAAAATGAACAAAACAACTACACTTGACATTTGAATGCTATCAGCCAAATACAAATATCTTGTTAGAGATTAACAAGAAGTTACAAACTCTTAAACATTAACAAACCGATTTAAACTGTAAGGAAACAAAGAAACCCAAAGATCATAACGATATATTGGTGAACCTATTAATATATTCATGAAATATAACAGGTTCATATATAAATGAGATTGAATTATTAAGAAACATACGAGAAAAACTAATTCCAAAACATTATATCTGACATATTCGAGGCCATACAAATTCATCTAATATTCTGGCCTTACTTGAAGGAAATGTGACACTGAAACATGACAACTTATCACATACATGTCTCTCTACAAAAATGTATTCTGTTTCATTTTCACATATATTAAAAAAAAATATAAATCACTTTTATGCCCTTCATTATTACACTATATAAGTTTAATAAGCTAAAATAATAGTGATAAAAATGAGATTTAGTTTAAAAAACTGTCGTTGGAAATACAAGACGATACTTTTTATGAAACAAAAATAAAATCTTAAAATGACATTTATTTTATTGTGAAACGAAAAGTGTATTTGTATTTAGATCATAAAAACTTGAATTTAATCTTGCATATATTAAATTTTGATAATTATTCTCCGATTTGAAATTCAATATTCAACATTTGTATTTAGTCAGTCATGATCCATAAATTTAGACATCATATATTTGACATATCTTTTGTTGGTCGATCTGAAATGGACATATTAAATTTATATATTTTTAGGTGGATTGAGAATTTATATATAAATAAATTTAAAAACCAATTATAAATATTTGTGTTGGGAATAGGTAAAAGACAACAACATTTGAAAGAAGTGGTCGACCAAAATTCAATAATGAATTTATATATTTCTCTATTAAACCTTTTATTAATGGGAGGGAAGCGCGTGAGAATGAAGTGGTTTGTTTCTAGGGTTGAGAGAGGAACCCACGACGAGACGATCTTAGAGTATGNAAAAAATATAAAAAGCAGGAGAGTGTATAGAGTGTCTCATATCAGACATTCTTAATCAATTTTATTTTAAAATTAAAATTTAATTTTATAACTAAATTTTATTAAAATATTAATATTTTTTTGTTGAGACGGCTCTTATCTTACCAAAACCTTACGCTGTTACTCTTGCGTGTTTGCGGGTCCCACTCTCCCACCTATCTCATCTTTTTCTCGCCCCTTCCATTATTAACATAAACTCCCTTGTAACTCACCCTTCATACTCATACCTATTTACCCTATTGCCACAACGCTCGTCCAACTTCTTTGACCACGGGAATTTTGTTTTTGATTTTTTTTTGTTTCTTTTGCAATTTCACTAATAACGATAACACATTTTCAATACTTTAACATCTAACTATTGCAGAAAAACACCATTAATATTTTTGTATTATAAAATTTGGATAACTACTTCGTGTTTGGTTATATTAAACTACATTTTTTGCTGGTGGTTTGTATGTGTGTTATTTTTTATAATCTGTATTTTGTGTTCATAAATTAAACAAAAAAATGGAAATGAGGCTAGATTTTTTAATAGAAAAACGCGGAATTAGGGAGAGGTGGGGGCATATATGGTAATTAATGTCATAAATAAAGAGGAGAAAGAAGGCAGAGTCCACGTCTTTGGAGGACATATTAATCAATCAGAAGAAGACACGTATAATTTGACGATAGGAATGGCGTAAAGTTGTGCGAGTCGTTTCGGAATCAGTCAATCGAGCCTACTCACTCAACTTTGGCCGGCCCAAATAATAATTTTTAAAAGTATTATTGCTCTTATTTAATTAGTTACTTCTTTCGGGGTCTCTCATTGATTTTTAAAAAGAGCAGGGGGGATCGGTGAGTTCGGTTACGTCTAGACCGGGTAATCAACCGAAAAAATATGGGCTTGTTGAACATACTACATACGGAGAGGGAGGGTCTTCATTTTATTTTTATCAACTGTTAAAAAAATTTCATTCAGAAACCTTAGCCGCTGACGAAAAAGGTACAGATGTTCCGACAAAATTCCTCGTACAAACGAGAAAATCTGCTTTACAATATCAAGATAGACCAAATCGAAAACGGGCAAGTCTTCTTGTTTCACCACTCTTTGAATTAAGTCCCTGCAATCTGTCGCAGTAAAGAAGAGCTCATATAAAAAAATTAAAAAAAGCTTTTGTGTTGTCACCTTTGGTTTTGGTATAATAAAGGATCTAGAAGCATTGTTTGTTTCATTTTTGAGCCCTATATACATATTACAATCGCTAAGGATTATGTTGGTTGTCCTGTGTATTTCCAAAACCTCGTCAAGATTCCCATCTCTTTTGTCTCTCTCAAGCCTCACCACACACCAAAAACCAAAACACGAAGAAAAAGAAGAAAAAAAAAAGGAAACAAAAAAATTCCTCATTTCTTCGATCGACAATTGGCAGAATGGTCGTAACCACTCCACAAATTTGGGACGAAACCGAAGAAGGTTGTATACATAAATAAACATACCTCTGGTTACGACCTTCATAACCCCATAATATGACTCATGGTCATGGAGGATTCCAAATGGGGTTAGTTAGTTCAGGAGGAGCTCCACTTGTGTCTCTGTCATGTTCTTATGCGGATTTTCAGTTTTACAGAAAACCCAATTCAATTAGATGTGACGAAGAAGAGACCGAGTTCGTTGACCCCACAGATCATCAATTCCGAAGAAACCCAATTTCATAATTTCGAAGACGGCGCGGCAAATCTATACTAATGGTCCTTCGACACCAAAACAGAGTCCGGCGGCGCAGAATAGAAGAAGATCGGCGGCAGCAGAGAAATCTACAGCCGGCGCAGAATCAATCTGTGAGATGAGGAGATAATGAAGAGACAATTTCCAAGTCAAACATAAAACTGTGTAAATCTACAGCTGATTTTTCTGCAATTCCCAGAATCCAAGTTCCGAAATCTGCGGCCTTTTAATCTAAACCATGCATAATATGACACCAATCTTATAAACAATTTAAATCACCAAAATTTCTGGAATGAACACCAATCGAATGAAGTAAATTTGCGAGAGCATAACCACCGGAGAGTTAATCCTTACTACCTTGGAGTAGAGAGCCGATTCAACAATCAAAATGTCGTATTAGATGAACAAAAGGTTAAAGATTCGTAAACATTGACAAATTGATTAAAAAACTGCTAAAATGGACGAATTATCCTAAAGGTCCGTCATTTGTTTAAATTTTGATAACTATTATACGATTTCAAAATCAGTATTTAAAATTTATATTGCAAATGTAATATACGATGCGGATTACGTACACCGTTTATTCGTATTGTTTTGATTTAAGACCATCGTTTAAAACCCTACTAAACTACTTCACAAAATGTGTGTCATTTTTGACACACAAATTTTTTCTTTAATTAATACACTAAAATATTAAGAGTAAAACTATATTTTTGTTCAAAATTATTATGCTAAACATAAATTAACATTTTGGATAAAACAAAAATAAAACATTAAAATAACACTATTTGTAAAAATAAATTATAATATTTGTTTTGGGAATAGGTAAAAGATAACAACGTTTGAAATAAAACAAGTGGTCGACCAAAATATTTACTTATATAAAGTATATTTATATCCAGCTGTAACGTGAAAGAGGCGCATGAAAATTAAGTGGTGTCTATGGCTGAGAGAGGAACCCACGACGACACCAACGATGTGTGCGTCTCGCTTGTTTGGTGTGGGTCCCTGTCTCATCATTAACACGTCCCTTAAAAAGTTAAAACCACACCCTTCATAATTCAACCTATTTACGGTTTTTTAACTGCAACGTGTGCATATGCTTTCCACCGTTTAACCTCCAATTTGTCAGATAAATCACATTTTGATTTTGGTTCTATTAAATGGGTTTGCAGCTCAAAAGGCTCTACAATGTAGCCCAAGGAATTAGGATCATGGACGGAAGATTGGTTGATGGGCCGTTTTGATGCAAAATCATCTTTTTACTCTGCTTCGCTTATGCCATCGATCAGATAACATATTTTGATTGATAATTTTCTGTCATAGGATTTGTAATATATATATTTTCTATTTTTATATGGAATGATGATTTTGTATTATAAAAAGATATAATTTCACATATTGTCACTTATTTGAAGTTTCATTAGTATTTAGATATTTTCTTAAAATATTTAAAATATTTATCACTTTTTATGTGAAAAGTCGATTTTACCTCTCTTATTACTATATCGTGTACCGTCCATTACCGTATACGTCGTACTGTACAAGGGTAAATTTGGGTTGAACAGTGAAATAAGTGCTATTTTCTACTATATTTTAAAAAATGAACAACAAACTAATGAATTTTCAAATACCCTTATAAAAACATCATTCCTAGTCGGGTCCTATGACAAAAACCAATTATGGTCCCTAAGTTTTTCCTTTTATAGATTTTTTTGCTATTTTTTTTATTCTTCATTGTGTGAACATATTTATTTTAGATTTTGTTATCACAAAAAATACATATAAATTTTGATTTTGTTATGAATTTTTTTTTTAATGCGTCCCTTTTAATCTTATTTTTTATTTTTATCTTATCTAAAAAGATATTGGACCTCGTAATTATTGGAACACGAAATTGGACTTCGGGACGTCTCACAATTTAGTTAGTAAGTCATATAAAACTAATTAATCAATCTATACAGTTCCAGCAAAATAAAGTTTATATATTTTTGTTAAAGAAAACGAGTTGAGATTGGTGTACGAATTGTAGTAAAAATCTTAAAACATTATAGTATAGAATCAGTTGTAGTTGCTAGCATCAGTTCGAATGTGATATGCATACAAACGTATCAATACATGAAAAGGATTACTTCAAAGTCATTTATGACTAGAACTCCAGGAACTAACATTTTGGATTTACAGCACATTCAATTAATGAGATCCAAAAGGTTTCAACTTCTCATTCTTTTTATAGTTTTTTTGTTTTTTGTTTCTCTACTTGTTTCTATAGAGAGATGTGGAATCTGAATATATTTCCTTGATTTCAACTGAGTACATACGTTCATATATATACATGTGATAGAATAGACTAGAAGCGATATCATTAGGATTACATAGAATATTCTCTAATATACACTTAATAATATTGAAAGATCCTCGTATCTCCTATACGCCCCCTCAAGATGAGCCACCAGTAGAGAGGCCAATCTTGTCATTAAGTAGTTCGAGTCGTGGTCGAGACAATGGCTTGGTAAGAGCATCGGCGAGTTGATCTTTGGAGGAGACATGTGCGACCCGAAGAGCACCAGACTGAACCAGTTGACGAATGAAATGGTAGTTTAATGCCACATGCTTCATTCTTGAGTGAAACACTAGATTAGCGATGAGGTATGTGGCACCAACATTGTCACAATAAATGACAGGTTGAGTTGCCGAAGAGATACCCAATTCTTTCATTAGATAACTGACCCACATTAGCTCAGAAGCTGCGTCTGATACTGCTCTATATTCAGCCTCTGTGGATGAGCGAGCCACTGTCTTCTGCTTTCTCGAAGCCCAAACAATAGGATGCGACCCAAGATATACAATATAGGCTCCAGTGGAGGTGTAATCATCCTTATTACCAGCCCAGTCAGCATCTGAAAAGGCATGAAGATGCAGGGGATTGTTGCTGCGAAAAAAGATACCTTGGTTTCGTGTTCCCGAAAGGTTGCGCAACACTCTTTTCACAGCTTGCCAGTGAATGTCGGTAGGTTTGTGCATGAATTGGGATAGATTGTTCACTGCAAAGGCAACATCTGGTCGCGTGAGTTAAAGATACTGAAGACTTCCAACTAGTGCACGATACTCACTGCCATCCTCAAGAGCTGTACCAGAAGTCAGTTGAAGGGAGTTGTTACTCGCCATTTGTGTGGTAACTGGATTTGCTGTCAGCATGTTTGTTTTTGTCAGCAAATCTGTGATGTACTTCTGCTGAGTGAGAAGCATGCCTGCTGGAGATCTGGTCTCTTCTATGCCAAGAAAGTAGGACAGTGTTTCAAGATCTTTCAAGGAGAATCGCTTGCTAAGAAGAGCAATGAACTGTTCCACTTTTCTTGAATCACTTCCTGTAATAACGATATCATCTACATAGACGAGAATGTAAATTGAAGTATTCGCAGCAATGCAAATGAATATAGAAGCATCTGATTGTGAGTTGATGAATCCTGATTGAAGGAGAAAATTACTTAACTATGTATACCATGCACGTGGTGCTTGCTTTAAGCCATATATAGCTTTGTGCAGCTTGCAAACATGATCCGGCCTGTCTTTGTCGATGAAACCAGAAGGTTGAGTCATATAAACATCTTTTTCAAGATGTCCCTAAAGGAAGGCGTGATTGACATCGAGTTGTCTTAATACCCAACCACGTGAGACAGCTTCACCAAGGACAAATCTGATCGTTGCAAATTTGATGATCGGACTGAAAGTTTCTCGATAATCAACTCCTTCCCTCTAGTGAAATCCCTTTGCCACGAGACGAGCTTTGAACCTTTCAACATCGCCATTGGGTAATCGTTTGATACGAAAAACCCAATTGGATCCTACCAGATTGTAAGATGGATTCGGAGGTATGAGAGACCAAGTTCGATTGCGGAGTTGGGCGTTGAACTCTTCCTCCGCGGCGTGTCTCCACCGTGAATCCTTTAGCGCCTGGGTGATGTTGGTTGGTTCCGTTTCAGCCTGAGACACAGAGACAAGAAGAGCAAATTTTCGATTTGGTTTCTTAATGTTGTTCTTGGATCTTGTTGTCATCGAGTGTGAGTTGTCGACAACAGGCGGCGGCTGAGAGATGGTGGAAGCAACTTCAGTTCCCGTGGATGAGTTTGTTGGTGGGCTGGTATTTGGTTGTGATAAAACTTCAATATGGGCCTGAGAATTGTGAGGCCCACTAGAATTATTTGACAGCCCAATGTCTGCTTCATTATTAGTATCCATCGTCTCTATCTCTGCTTCTGGAGTTGGCGATACTATTGCAGCAATATTCACTCTGGATGAAGGATCCGAACCTGGGGGCTCAACTGTAGGCGGTATGAGTGACTGATCCGAGAGATTCATAACGGGTGGACACCAATTTGAGCTTTGAATAAAAATCGAGGAAGATGAATTGTGTTTGGCTAATTGTTGAAATGGGAAGGTGGTTTCGAAAAATTGGACATGTCGAGAGACAAAAATTCTCTTGGAAGCTGGGTCAAGACAGAGAAAGGCACCTTGAGTGAGAGAATAACCAAGGAAGACAGAAGGACGTGATCGAGCTTCAAGTTTGTGCTGTGAGTACGGTCGCAGCCATGGGTAACACAAGCATCCAAACACCTTTAGTTTTGTGTAATTTGGATGAACGCCAAAGAGCTTGAGATATGGTGAGGAAAACACCAGAGTTGATGTTGGGAGTCGGTTGATGAGATACGCTGTTGTTGCGAGTGCATACGTCCAGTAGGTTTGTGGAACCGATGCATGAGATAGCAGCGCAAGACCCGTCTCCGCAAGATGTCTATGTCTACGTTCAGCGAACCCATTGTGTTGAGGTGTATGGGGTGGTGTCGTGAGGTGTGTGATCCCATTGGTGGCTAAAAAGTCGGCTAATGCAATGTATTCGCCACCATTGTCCGAGTAAATGGTGATGATCTTCCTCTGAAATCTGTTTTCCACAAGTGTTTTGAAGCGAACAAAGATATCTCGAACATCAGACTTGCGTCGGAGCGGCTACAGCCATATGTAATGGGTGTAATGATATGCGATGATCATATAGTATTTATATCCGTCAATGGAGACAACTGGAGACGACCAAACATCAGAGAACAATACTTCAAGAGGCGCAGAGGATGTTATTGAGGATATAGAGAAAGGCAGCTTGTGACTTTTGTTTATAGCACATGAATTGCAAGGTAAAGGAGAAGTTTTATTTGAAATTGGAAGCGAAAATGAAGACACAATAGTATTGAGAATAGGAAGAGAAGGGTGTCCAAGCCGCGAATGCCAGATAGGCAACATGCTTTTTATTGTAGAGAAAGCAAAAAAACTTGAATCTTGTCGATTTGGCAACTCATACCCATCGTTCTTCACCGCTCATGTTACCAACGACGCCCCCGAGTTGAGATCCTTCACCTGAAATTTGGAGGGAAAGAATTCCACATAAACATTATTATCATCACATAAACGATGTACAGAGACTAGATTCTTTGTTATTTGTGGAACACATAAAACGTTTTTGAGGGACAAAGATCTAGTCGAGGGAGTGAGTG
This sequence comes from Eutrema heterophyllum, assembly GCA_002933915.1. Taxonomy (NCBI): domain Eukaryota; kingdom Viridiplantae; phylum Streptophyta; class Magnoliopsida; order Brassicales; family Brassicaceae; genus Eutrema; species Eutrema heterophyllum. The sequence goes on along the minus strand of PKMM01011738.1, from coordinate 307,092 downwards.
AGGAGGAACTTGTGTGTGTTATAGGAAGATTTGCTCCATCTCCTACTAAGACCTCTTCACCGCCATTGTATGGAGAGTGGAGAGAGAGATTGGCAAGGTCTGATGTGATGTGATGAGATGCGCCTGAGTCCAGAAACCAAGACGGCGTTTCTGAGGGAATCATCGTAGCATTGTATGCTTGAGGTTTCCACTGCGATCCAGTTTGAGAGTGAGCAGGAGCAGAGGATTGATTGACAAGTTTGAACATGGGACAGAGCTGAGCACTATGTCCTTTGGTGCCACACGCTTGACACTTGCCAAGGTACGGTTCGGAGCCTCGAAAACCCGATGCGTTTGAGCCGTAGTTGTTGTTGTGATTTGCTGCAAATTGGTGTGACGGTGATTTCCAGTTGCGAGGCTTGTTATGGACGTAGTGAGCTGAAGCAGGGAGAGGCGTGGATGACTGAGCAGATGTTTGCAGAGCAGTCTCACGTTTGAGTTGTTCTCATGGAGTTCCGCAAAGTTTATTGGGGTGTCGCGGTTGCGGACATCTTCGGTGACAGTACGATAATCTTCAGTGAGACCATCAAGAATCATGTTTGTGAGATCCTCTTGATCCATGGGACTGCCGAGAAGAGACAGGATATCAGCTTTGTTTTTGAAAAGCTGCATATACTCATCAATGGAGTGTGTTCCTTTCACACACATCTTCATCTGTTGTTTGATTTGGTTACGGTGGCCTCTTGTTGGTTTGGCGTAGGTGTCTGCAAGTGTGCTCCAGGCTGCAGTGGAGGATGTTGATGTGGTGATTAGGGCCTGCAATGGGATGTCGATGGCACCAATCAGGGAGCTGAAGATCAACGAGTCTTGACGATTTCAATATGTGAGATTTGGATTTGGAGTCTCCTGGTCGTTGACACAAACGGTGGCAGGAGATGGTGGTGTACCGTCGATGAATTTGAGAAGGTCATATCCTCGGAGGAGAGCTTTGACCTGAGTACTCCAAGTGAGATAATTGATCGACGAGAGTTTGGTGACATTGGCCATGTTCACCGTTAGAAACGGATGCTCTGGATCCTGGGGATTGATGGCAAGAACATTGTTTGTTGCCATTGATGTGAGGAGATGAAGCTTTGCGCTTGAAAAAAAAAAATGGGGAAGAAGCCTTTCGCTTGAGTATCGAAGGAGAAGAAGCCTTTTGCTTGAAGAAAAAAAAAAACAAAAAAAATTGGTTACCACAGTCCTAGGAATTTAGGAGCTCTAATACCATATAGAGAGATGTGGAATCTAAATATATTTCTTTGATTTCAACTGAATACATACGTTCGTATATATACAGGTGATATAATAGTTTAGAAGCGGTATCATTGGGATTACATAGAATATTCTCTAATATACATTTAACAATATTGAGAGATCTTCGTATCTCCTATAGTTTCTATTTCTTTTCACATGTCCTTCTAGGTCAACTTGATCATTATTCAACTGAAACTGTCACATGCGGATATTTCTCAAATGGAACATTCAGACATTTACACTCCCAGATATGTTGCATCATGTTATTTGACATATTAGTCTAATGCTTGCCTTTGGGTCGCATGTGAAGTACTCCTCGTTGTATACTATCTAGCTATAGGAACCATCAATGTTTATTTTTAAAAGCATAAAATAAGAACTATCCGATGCAACTGAAGTTTATATATGACGAATCACTGACTCATATGTGTATATTGCATAAAGATTTTATCATTCCAGTAGTGGGTACAAGTTATATATAACGTAAAGTTTATCTCAGAAACATTAAAATAAAAGAGAGCAATTACACTTAAATCACACTCATTCTACATTTGTGAAATTCTTTCATCCACACCCGTCGTTGTGTTTAGTTTGCTATTACTTTATGATTAGTGCCGTTGACTTTCATAAAGATATAAAAACCTTCTTCCTCCGAAAGAAGTTATTTCTACAAAAACAAAGAAGAAGGAAAAAATGAGTTTTCTCTATAATATTAATGGGAAAATCGAATTTTAAACATTCATAGATAAAAAATATATCATTTTAAATTTGAAAGATTTACACTAGCATTTTAAATCTTTAAAGTAACGAAACTAACACATTAAATCTTTAATGTGGTAACTTTGTTCTCGCCGCCATAAAACGTAACGAAATAGTTAACTCCGTTAAATTAATTAAAACGTGGTGGTTATTTTATTATTTGAAATTGAAAAAAAAAAACTTAAGTAAAATAATAGAAACCTTATCCCCCGACAAAAAAAAATAAAAAACAAAAACCTCCAAATTTAGGGTTCTTGAGAAAAAACACCCAGAAAATCGAAGAGAACAAAATGGTGGCATGAGTTTGGATGATGTGAGTATTTAAATATGTAACCGAAAACACACTAATCAAAGATCCTTTATATACAACTTGATTCTGATTCATTTCGGTTTTTACTAAATCTGCTAGTGGGATATGGAATGCCGAATGCAAGACCATCAAGATCAGATTGGAGATACCGGCCATACTAATGCACCAGACGGACTTTGGCTTTTGCTTTGTCATTTATATAAACTTCAGTTGTCAGATAGATTTCAAAATTCTCTTGATCAATTTAATTGAAGCTTTTATGTTTTAATTGGGAACAAGTGGACCTGCTTTGTGATGATATTATGCGGAAAAGTGAAAATTGGAACAGATAAAGCTTTACAAGAAAATTCGCAGTGTACATTTGTTTTCTTTTGTTCAAATTTGTCTTTTACAACAACAAAAAAATTAGAGAGCAGATGAAGATTTTCTGCAACCAACCACCATTAAACCCTTCATATTCCCTTGAGATTTTTGCCGCCTCTGCTCGGAGAAGTGAGAGCTCACTGAGGGATTTTGACAAACACCTGGTGGGTATGTCGCCACGGGGCTACAAATCCACCGTTCAGCATCTTCCCATTTCGAAGGTATCGCTCTGCCGCTGTAAAACGGCGTCGTTAAAGCGGAGGCGGAGCCGATGTGACGACACCCACCGTTAATTGTGGCGGTGGAAGTAGTAGACGAAGGATTAGAAGCAGACGTCTTTCTCATTTTTTCCAAATACTCCAGAAGAAAAAAACAAAAGTCTCAGATTCAAGATGGAGGAAAAAAAAAACTGAAACTTTCTAAGAAATTGAGCTCATATTTTTGTTAACCGGAGATTGGAGAGTGATAAGAGAGAGTGATGTAAACTGAAAAGAGAGAATAATTAAAGAAAAGTGAAAATTGAGCCCCATTTGCTCTTCTTCGATTTTCTGGGTGTTCTCTCTCAAGAACCCTAAATAGATTTTGGGATTCTTATTTTTTGTCGGTTTCTATTATTTTACTTAAGTTTTTTTTATAAAAATTTCAAATATAATAAAAAAATCACCACGTTTTAATTAATTCAACGGAGTTAATATTGCTGTTAACGGAGTTAATTGTTCCGTTACGTTTTATGGCGGCGCGAATAAAATTACCACATCAAAAGTTTAATGTGTTAGTTTCTATACATCGAAAGTTTAAAGTGGTACTGTAAATTTTTCAATGTTTAAAGTGCTACGAGATGTTTAAATTGTGATTTTTCCTAATATTAATGGAACTAAATACCAATAGTTAAAAAAAGGAGCGGAGAAAGTCGTCTTATTTTTGTCGGTTTGACATAACTAGTCAACTTTTGCTGTTGTCTGTAAACTATTCAGGCTACAAAAAACTTTTATAAAAAAAGGTTATATGATCATTTGACCCTTTTTTTTATTAACTTAATGAGTCGGCCAATGTAAATGATCAGTACCTTTCGCAATAAATTGTTTTAATTTACAGTATAAAAATTCTTACATCGATTAAAATGAAGTGTTTTTAGTTAGTAAGAATTAAAAAAATTCTGTTCTAACAACTATCACATTCAAACCCACATGTTGATTTGATGATAACGAAGTAAAGAACTTAGAGAATGATTTCGACTTTTAAAAAACCACTTTCTCTTTCCCTCCTTTATGCAGACAGAAAAAATGGAAACGAAAAATTAAAGACATCTCCATTAGAGAGAGAGATAAAGATTCGAAGAGAAATCTCACTCGCTCTTCGTAAATCTCAAAGATCTCTCACTCTCTTCAACTTTCAAAATCCAAAAAGTCTGGAGAGTGAAACAAATCTGAAGTATTTTGTTAGGCAAATGAGAAAGATTCTTCAACTTCTTCTTAAGGTCTCTGTTATTCAATTCACCTGTAGTGTTTCTGCTTCTATTGCATTTCATCCACCTGCTTCACAGCCTTCTCTCTCCCCCGTTTACACTTCCATGGCTTCCTTCTCTCTGATTCTGCTTTTTTTTTTTTTTTTTGTTATGGTTGTGGTTTTGGTTTTGGATTGATTTATTTAGGTGTGTTTTTTTCGATCATTTGCTGATTACGAATATCTGAAAGTTATGAATGCGATGTGGTTTTATTACCATTTCGTTAAACCTCTTTTTTTTTGTGTTTGATTGATCTGTGTTTTCAACTTAGAGTTCGAAGACCAATGTAAATTTGATTCTCAATTATATACGATTATACGTAAATGCTATTTTTGAGCTGCTCCGTGAGTGGTTTTCCTATCTTCTACGTATCCTCTCATCAGTTAGTTATTCAATTGGACTGGCAAGTAAAATAATCTAGATCCGTTTGGGGAATTCGAGAAATGGGTTTGATTCAGAATCCGATTCAGATTCCAAATTCAGAAACTTGATATTCGAAATCCCACCAACGTAGAAGATGAAATGAAGGAAAATCTCAAGAACTTATTCTGGGTTTCTTTGTTTGTTTTCTGATCTCAGCAATCCAAATGGGTAGAGGCCAAGAACTCAAGTTAGATGCACACAAGAAACTTCTTATTGCTCTCATAATCAGCTCCTCTTCGCTAGGACTTATAATTCTTTGTTGCTTATGCTTTTGGGTTTATCGGTCTAAGAAATCTCCCAAAACCACCAAGAACTCAGGTAAATCTAGTTTTTTCCCCTTACTAAAATCAAGAATGAAAAATATTTAGATTTGCATTTGTAACAAGATTCTGTGTTTGGATGGAAACTCATTGATCCTATATGGTACCAAAGTTTCAACCTTGCTCCCTGCGTTTTCTCTATATTGATATCTAAATGGTTTTGTACATGTGGAAGAGAGTGTGATTTCATTATCCAAGAAGGGTTTTGTGCAGTCCTTCGATTACAAGACACTAGAGAAAGCGACATGCGGTTTCAAAGACAGCAATCTTGTAGGACGAGGCGGATTCGGATTTGTCTACAAAGCCTGTTTAGACAATCACACTCTAGCAGCTGTTAAAAAGATCGAGAACGTTAGTCAAGAAGCAAAACGAGAGTTTCAGGTAACAAAAACAAGTCCTAGTAGTTATCAAGTAATCAGTGTTTCAATTCAAGAATCTGAGTCCGTAACTATCATCTGGAGATCTCAGAACGAAGTTGATTTGTTGAGCAAAATTCACCATACCAACATCATCTCACTGTTGGGACATGGAAGTGAAATCAGCTCGAGTTTTATCGTCTACGAGCTGATGGAAAACGGATCTTTGGATGCACAGTTACACGGTAAAAACTAAAAACATGATGATTTTTTATCTTCTGATGACCTTGTTATCGACCATGAGTTAAAATTAATTGCATAGATCTAGTATAGAGGAGATGATGAGATAAAAACAGATCATGTGACCACATGAAATAAATAATTGTTGTTCTCTATATAATCATAAAATTTATTTATTTTGCATCATTTAATGGTTAAGGACCTTCTCGGGGATCGGCTTTAACATGGCACATGCGGATGAAGATTGCTCTTGATACAGCAAGGTACAATCAAGAGCCCTCATTTTACAATCCTCTTTCCGGTTTTCTCAATTGGTTAATTAATCACGGTTTTGTTGGTTTGGAAACAGAGGTGTAGAGTATCTCCACGAACGTTGTCGTCCTCCGGTTATCCACAGAGATATTAAATCGTCAAATATTCTCCTTGATTCTTCCTTCAACGCCAAGGTATTTAACGCCAAGGTGTTTGGAATTTGTATCCACGACTAAACCAGAAAGTAGGACCAAACTAGAGCTAACCAAACATGATTCATAGTCCTAAATCTTGGTTCTTGTTTCTTGTTTCGTTAAATTCAAGAATCATTTGTCTTTGCTTCTGCAAACAATCGAAAACATGAATTTTTTTTTGGCTTCCGTCTCTAACAATACAACATTTCAGATTTCGGATTTCGGTCTTGCGTTAACGGTCGGGGTGCACGGCAAGAACAACACTAAACTATCTGGGACACTTGGTTATGTTGCTCCAGAATATCTCCTAGATGGTAAAACATTCACATTTCCATCTATTTTTTGGTGACTTGCCTTCGTTATCATGACTTAGATTTGTAGCCCATAGTTATCATTATGTGTGTTTCATGTGACTCCATAACATTAAATATCTCTTTTATTACGTCTGAAATTGTCAATGTAAATCAAATCATTGTGATGTTTTTGTTTCAACTAATCACATAGAGATAGCGGTTGCTGGGTCGCCAAAACGGGGACTATCGGTTTAATTAAGGGTGTACCGAGTTTGTTTCATTGAAACATGTTTATATCTTTCGTAATATATACCGATGCTCAGGAAAATTGACGGATAAAAGTGATGTGTACGCATTCGGGGTGGTTCTACTTGAACTCTTGCTAGGAAGACGGCCGGTTGAGAAATTGAGTTCGGTTCAATGTCAATATCTTGTCACTTGGGTAAGTCCGGTCTGGGTCAATTTTATTGCCATTAAGTACACGAATAGAATGCATAGGTGATAGGTTAATGCGTGTGATTGGCTCTTATTTTCCGATTTGTAAACTTTGCAGGCAATGCCCCAACTTACGGATAGATCGAAGCTTCCCAAAATCGTGGATCCGGTTATCAAAGATACAATGGATCATAAGCATCTATACCAGGTTTGAATCATCTTTTCTGGTTGAAGTTTAAAAAATATCCGAATGTAAAACCAATTGATTGCTTGAATCGAGAATCAAACCGGAAACTATTTCCTCAGGTAGCAGCCGTGGCAGTGCTCTGTGTGCAGCCAGAACCGAGTTACCGACCGTTGATAACCGATGTTCTTCACTCACTTGTTCCACTGGTTCCGGTAGAGCTGGGAGGGACTCTCCGTTTAACACCGTCATCGTCTTAAAGCAAATAATTGTTCTCTCTATTATATATATAGGGTTTGGTCTGATTACTTAAGAACTCTTGGGATGAAAATGTCGGGACAGAAGTTTCCCAGGGGTATTCACTTCTAATTACTGTATTTGTAAATTGCCTACATATAAATTTCTCTTGTCACACTTTTTACACCAAGTAAATATTCAATAATTATGGGTTAACTTAACAAATATCTCTTTTGACAATAGCTTTCAAGTGTTAGAAAGTCATCAACCACAATATCCAGAATCCACTGTCTGTACTTTGAAGGCCTATAGATTTTTGAACACTATGCAATGACCATTTTACCCCTCTCAAGACAAGCCTAGAACATCTTCGTACATATCGTCACTCTCTAGATTGACCGTATTCTTTCTTCAATCTCGATCTGATCATCTCGAAATCGCGCGATCCTAACTAAGTCCAGGTAAGAAATCAGCTCGGTAAAAAAAAAAAAAAAAATCCTCATAATCTCCTTATCTGAACCCTTTATTTGTTTGTGATTATCTTCTGTGGATCATCGTCACATCACATCATCTGTCGGAATTTGCTTATCCTCGTATTAGTTTACTGATTTTGAGATCTGTGCAGCTTTTTGATCCGTAGCGATTCCATGGCTTCGTCAATGCTGTCTCTCGGTTCTACTTCTCTGTTACCGCGCGAGATTAACAAGGTACTTGTTTGTTGTTTTTCTCTCTTCTCGTGCTCTATCGAGTAAATGGATGAAATTGGCTAGGCGAAGAAATGAATTGTTCATATTACTAATTTCCTTTGGAGCAAACCGCCGATCTTGATTTTTTTTCTTTTTCGGTTGAACTTGAACAGGATAAGCTAAAGCTTGGAAATTCTGGATCGAACCCGTTCCTGAAAGCAAAGGTACTGTGTCTTCACTTTGTTATTTCTCGAACCTGAACCATATGAAACAATCTGAATGACGTTTAGAGCTGAACAGAACTCCTGTGGAGCTAGATAGTCTATCAGATAATGTTAAGAGTTTGATAAGTGTAGTTTGTTATCTGTATTAGCGTATCTGAGAAATTGGGTTTTGTTTCAGTCATTTAGCCGGGTGACTATGACGGTTGCAGTCAAGCCTTCTCGTTTTGAGGGTATAACTATGGCTCCACCAGACCCTATTCTTGGAGTCAGCGAAGCATTCAAAGCAGACACTAACGAGCTTAAGCTCAATCTCGGTGTTGGGGCTTATAGAACTGAAGAACTCCAGCCTTATGTGCTTAATGTTGTTAAAAAGGTTGAATTTAGTTAGCTCATGTTCATTTCCTAATTCATAAATCATTTCTTAATCCCACAAGGCTCCTTCCATTCATGTTTTTTCTTAGTTTTGTCAGATTACTGATTTTTCATGTGAATCTCCTGACTTTTTTTCTTTACAGGCAGAGAATTTGATGTTGGAGAGAGGAGATAACAAAGAGGTAACTTAGTTTACCTGAATGTTTCTACAAAGAATTAGATCATCAGAATATATGCTTAAAACTGACCCCACTTGGATGAAAACTGCAGTATCTCCCAATCGAGGGGTTGGCGGCATTCAACAAGGCCACTGCTGAGCTGCTGTTTGGAGCTGGTCATCCTGTTATTAAGGAACAAAAAGTATGTCTCCATCTTGTGTTCATGTTTCTGAGCTATGGCTTCAGTGATCATTATTTTCTCTTTTCTAGCTAATTCATTTTCCTTGGCTCTAAACTCACCAGGTAGCAACGATTCAGGGTCTTTCGGGAACAGGTTCACTGCGGTTAGCAGCGGCTCTTATTGAGCGATATTTTCCGGGAGCAAAAGTTCTGATATCAGCACCAACATGGGGTGCATTGCCTTGACCATAAATATTAGTGTAATTCGCTTTCATATGCAACAGCTTTTACCCACTGACAAAACTACTACTTCAGGTAATCACAAGAATATCTTCAACGATGCCAAAGTTCCGTGGTCTGAATACCGGTACTATGATCCAAAAACAATTGGTTTGGATTTTGAGGGAATGATAGCTGATATAAAGGTTTGTTTGTTCTTGATCAACATTGCTTTCCTAGTTATTCAATCTTTGAATTTTATACCGGTACTATGATCCAAAAACAATTCCTGTTATGTAAATTGTACAGGAAGCTCCAGAAGGATCTTTCATTTTGCTTCACGGTTGTGCTCACAACCCAACCGGAATTGACCCAACACCAGAACAGTGGGTAAAAATTGCTGATGTCATTCAGGAAAAGAACCATATCCCATTTTTCGACGTTGCATACCAGGTACCCCCATTCCTACTAGTCCAAGTATCGTGTTTCCGAAAGAGAGCGGACTTATTTGATGCTACATGCACCTGTTTTCCAGGGCTTTGCTAGTGGAAGCCTTGATGAAGATGCAGAATCTGTGAGATTATTTGCTGACCGCGGAATGGAGTTTTTTGTTGCTCAGTCTTATAGCAAAAACTTGGGTCTTTATGCAGAAAGAATTGGGGCAATCAATGTCGTGTGCTCATCAGCCGATGCTGCTACAAGGTACAAACTCACTCCGGTTTTCTTATCTACTGCGAGTGATCCTCGAGTCTCAGTTTTTACCTTTCAGGGTCACAGAACCTTTACCAGTAACACTACTTTCTTTCAGGGTCAAGAGCCAATTGAAAAGGATTGCTCGGCCTATGTACTCGAACCCACCAGTTCATGGAGCGAGGATCGTGGCCAACGTCGTGGGCGATCCAACTATGTTTGGTGAATGGAAAGCAGAGATGGAAATGATGGCGGGAAGAATAAAGACGGTGAGACAGAAGTTGTACGATAGCCTCGTTTCAAAAGACAAGAGCGGGAAGGACTGGTCCTTCATTCTGAAGCAAATTGGCATGTTCTCTTTCACCGGCCTCGACAAAGCTCAGGTATGCTCAAAATGTAATTACTACCCAGATTCATATCTTTGGCTTTGTTTAGACTTGGGGTCTTGAAGTTGGTATCTTATTTATTTATTTTTTTTGGTAACGAGCAGAGCGATAACATGACGAACAAGTGGCATGTGTACATGACTAAAGACGGGAGGATATCGTTGGCCGGATTGTCTCTGGCGAAATGCGAGTACCTTGCTGATGCAATCATCGACTCATACCACAACGTAAGCTGAGCCTCCATCTCAGTAGGATGACAATAAGAAACAAAGTGATTTTTACTTCATCTTTATCGAAACCAGGTGGTTAAATTAATAAGCTAGCTCACACTATATAGCTAGACATTTTGTCGAGGAACCTTTTGATTTGTTTTGTGTTTCACAGGCATTGTTGTATTGGGAGACTCCCATCGAGTTATAGAAGAACTTTACTTGTTACTTAGCCTCTTGACCTAAAGATACCGTTACATTTGTATAATTTCACAATATCTAGCTCAACTCAAATTGTTTTTCGTTTACGTATCTTTCTAATATTATCTACATCGCCTGCTATTATAATAAAGAAGCGGAGGCCAAGGTGCTAACTACTATTACATTATCAGAACCAATCAGAGTGATATACTACCAAAGATATTCGCAAGCAAGAAGTACCACGGAACAGTGAAAGCAATCAAGCGACACCCGGCCACACACAAGCCTAACTCAGATGACTAAAAGTCTAAACCATAATCCAGTTTCTAAATTGCTAGTACGCAAACCAGGAGACAACATACTTAAATATTGACTCACACAAAGGATATAAGGTAACTCTTAATAGATAGAAAATTTGGTAACATCAATCATAAGAAAGATAAGTCTTACAGAAAAGTGAAAATGTCATAACTTAAATCCAGAAAAGTTGAGGAAAAGCTAAACCCAACAGAAAAGAACACTCTTTTAGAAAATGCTTCACTTAGAATCCGAGCTTGGTTCTACGCCAGTGCCTGCGCTTGGCATTGTACCTAAAAAACAATGCACGAAACCATTAGGACACAAACATTTCTGGCTTCAGAACTCACTCACTGTCTCTGCTCTAAATTGTGCCACAAAGAGAACCACAATTTCTTTTTGATAGATCGGGAAGGAAAACAGAATTTTTGTTTGTCGAACCTGATTGTGTTGTCAGTACGAAGACGAATCCAGTGAGGAATAGGCCTGTTTTGCCTCATCTTCTTGCCCAGCTTCTTCTTGATCATAAACGACTTGTGCGACGGCTGTTACATTCCATTTTTTTCGCAGAGCAACGGAAATCAGAATCACTAATTTCGTTCGATTTTCTAACTAACATCAAAACTCTTAATTCAATCTAAACAGGAGAAACCAACGATTGATTCACATAAACATGGAAAATCTCTCTCGAGAGAGAGAGGCTTACCATCTTGAAGTCGTGCGATTTGCAGCTGAGGAGCGAAGCTAAACGAGGAGAAGTGGCGACTAACCTTTTTAACTTGTAAGAGGAAACCCTAGCCAAGTAATGGTTGGGCATTTTATAAGACTGCTAACTTTTAAGGCTTCAAAAAAGTATTTTGTTTCGGCCCAAGGCCCACTATATATATAGTCGAGCAATAACCAATCTCTAAGCCCAATTTTATATGTTGTGTATACTGTATGTTCTTCTGTAACTCATTTACAAAAAAAAAGGACCATTTCATCATTTGTGATGAAAAGAAGATAGCATCTCTATGTCCACTTTATGCTTTTGAATTATGTTGTCATTATCGCTTCTTGTTCTAATCTACAACAACAACTCATCAATGTGAGTTATTCTCTTCTTTGTTCTTTCTATGATTTAGTTGTGATAATATTACTGAATTTGATATCAACTATCAACATTCTATTCCTATGTTAACTCTATTTTTTAAAAAGGTTTTCGAATCTACGATTTTCTAATCTGATTAAACAAAATGTTTAACAAGAAGAGCCTAGCAACCAACTTTTAACAAGACGCCCGTACCATTGAAATCTCTAATCCAAATAATCACATCCTTACTATTGGAGATGATATGAACGTGGAAAAATATGGGTTGTTTCTTTAAGTACCTGAGGTACAAGTACCTAAGATTAAAATCCTTCATTATATACACTGGTTTCAAAAACATTGTTTATGAGTGAAATGTCTTTTCTATATTAGTTTTCTTTGTAGCGTATATGCTTTATTGTTTTATTTTTGTCAATGCAAATTTTTTTATAAAAAATATCCATCTTTATCACTTTAAAGTTTAAATCCAGTAGTAATGGAATTTTGATTCGTTGGAAATTTTCAACCCTTGTACGCATATACCTTATAGAGAATATGCGAGAAAATAAAACTCTTTTGGTTTTTAGCTTGTTTTATGCTAACAAAATCACATCTTTTTTTTGACATCATCACATAACTAAGAGGCTCATTTATTAAAAGGAGAATCGTCTATCCAATTACAACACTCCATTCAAAATATCACATTATTGACGAGCATTTACAATAATATCTTGATTCTTCAGAGCGTAGCTTCGCACGTTTGTTAGTGTGATTCTTTTCCTTTGACTGAGTCCTCTCTTACATACAATTGTCTGATCTTCACTCATCAGCCTGTGTCGCACAACTGACTCTGCTTTCAATTTTATTTATCACTTTTCTCATTTGTTCAAGCACACCAGAGCATAATACTGGGGAATCTTGATATACAATGTTTGGGATTAGAAACAGAATCTGGTGATAAGGAAAGAAACAAACACCACCCAAATCATTTGCGTTTGAAGATCAATCTAGGAAACGAAAGTGAACAAGAAAAACTCGACAAATATGAAATATTATGAAACAAGTACTCTGAAGAAATAAAAACCCCCTCAGATCTGAAGATTTCGTCAAGAAAATATCAGTCACTACTTTTAACTATTTGTTCTATATCGTTCATCACTGGGATGCAACAAATAAGGCATCTCACTTAAATGACAAAAGGATGGAATATTTAAAAAAACGATGAAAATAATAGCTGAATCCCTCAGAATTGATTATTCGTCAAGATATAATCAGTCACTACTTTTAACATTTTTTTTTCATTATTCATCATCATTGGGATGCAACTAAAGGCAACACAAATGCATATTGTATGCTTCAATCAAACAAACAAAAAACTAACCAAATTTATCATAATCAAATAAGAACAAACAAAGAAGCAGTTGAAAATCCCTCAGAGCTGAAAGTTTCATCAAGAAGATCAGTCACTACTTTTAACATTTTTAATCATAATCAGTCATCATAGGGATTCATTTAAGTAACGCTTCAAATGAAAAAAAAAAAAAAACTTTTAAAACTAATTCTGAGAAATAACCAATATCAGAGACTAAGGACTAAGAAGCATCCACATGAATCGTATCATAATGAATTAAACTACTTTTAATAGATTCAAATTGATTGGATGATCAAACGAGTCAGATCTATGCGAGTGATGCCACCAATTAGACAGAAGACGAGTGGGGACGTAGAGTAGAATCAAAATGACAGAAACAATAGTTTCATTACATTAAGAATGCAATTTGATTCCACCAAATAGAAATACCATAACGAGAATGAGTAAAAACAAAATATCAACACTTGAGAAAGGAATCTACAAACAGAGTGATGAACGTGCGCTTTAGAGAAACTGAAAAATTAGGGTTTTAAGGATTTTGTCGTAGCTGCGGAAGGGTGTACTTTGTTAAGTATTTATAGTGGGTGGTCATGTGATTTTGAAACAGTAAAGCCTAGGGCTGAGGCCCATTTAATTTTTCAAGTTTCTTCTCTTTTGTTCTGTAAGAAGCTGGCCCAGAAGATGAAGGCCTATTCCTCTTCTTGATCATAAACGTCAATCATCACCCTTGACTTCTTTTCTTTTTTTGCCAAAATCATTTATGAAAAAAATGGACCAGATATTTTTTTTAGTAAACTACTAAAGTTTAAAAACAAAAGTGTGTACTAACATCTGATTGTTTAAGTGTTTAGCTAGTCGTTTGACGAAGAAAATAGACTACTGATCTGTAACGAAGAATGTGAAAGATTTGTTACTGAACAGTGTTAAAACACTACGCATCCTGCACACGTCGATCGTTTTTCAGAGAGGACCAAAATATCGAAAGCACACATTACTAATCTATTTAAATTGTATGACATTCAAACAAGTAATTTGTACAATTTTCTTTTTTTTTTTGTTCAACTTTGTACAATTTTCAAAAAATTACATCAAAACATACAAAAGAAATGTAGAATTCACTCTTCATGATTCTCCTATAAGCACATTATACCAAGTAAAACCAAACGGATTAAAAATGGAGGATAAATAACTTGTAATAAAGCACAAGCAAGCACCCTCACATTCATATACAAATATAATTTAGCTGTTCAAATGATGAAATAGAATCCTGTCTGGACGCTTACGCTTGGAGTCTTCTAAACTTGAGCTTCAGATGCAACAGGAGGAACTTGATGTCTTTGTTTTGTCAGAGAACAAAAAGAAGAAGAAGAAGAAGAAGGATGATGATGATCACCCGTAGAGCTTGATCTGATATGTGAAAGGATTATTATCTACTTTTAAATTAGAAGAAGACGAAGATGAAGCTAAAGGACCTGATCGGCTTCTCGCCTTCTTCTTCTTCTTCTTTTTCTTCTTCTTCTTCTTATCTTCTCCTTCCAAGAGCTTCCCGTCTTTTCCTACCCGCTTCACTCTAGTCTCGTTCAAGCTAGCCGGTAACACACAGTTGCAGAGGAAACCTTACAGTTCATTAAAAAAAAAGAATTTACTTCTTTAATACCCTGAAACATTCTAAATGATTTTATTGATGAGAAAGTTTCGGTTACCTAAGCGAGCAAGACGATTGACCCAGCTAGGGATTGCGTTCTGAGTTAGTTTTAAACAAACACTGTTGCAAAAATGGTTGCAGTTCCTTGTGATGAGGTGGTATTTGTTTCCCTGATACTCTTCTGCTAATTTCTCCATAAAGCTTCGAACTTCTTTCGCGCTCATCACTGTTTCACCCACCAGAATCGATTTCCTGAAGGTGAAACCGGGACACTTCTTTGGCTCCACTTCGAAAATTCCAGTGCTTGATTGCTCGTGTGCCCCGTATCCATATTCAACCCCATGAACTACAAACCATATAAAACCAAGAAAGAACAATGAGTTCTTGATCCGTTGATCAATGGAAGCAATAGAACATTCAATATCCGAAATTTTAACAACTTATTGCGCAATTGATTTATTGTTCAAACCTAGATTGAGATAACACAATTATCCTCACACATTTCAAGTCAATTTTAGGAGGACCAAAAGTCAATTCTAAAGTAACAAAAGATCTTTTTCATCTTCCTAAGCAAAGTTAACCACTTAGTCTCGTTTCTGATCCAAAAATTATCCGATCCTTCATCACTTTCTTAGAAACCAAGCAGCAAAATACAGAAAAGGGAATGATCATTTTATAAGCTATTTTCCCCCAATTCAATGTGACAATCCAACCAGATTTACAAAGGATTTCCTTTTCCATTCCGATTTTTTTCTCTCATGTTTCTCGGCAACCCAAGAACAATCAAACCCAGAATTGGGGAAAACACATACAAAGATTATAGGAAAAAACAAATATTTACCTTCAAGACCAGAGTGATAGATCCCGATTCCGAGCCAATAACCGTAAACATTCATTGGGGTTAGATCGTAAACATTGAGATGAACAAGGGCCGAACCAGATTTCTTCTTCCGCCTCACCGAGACGTTTCTGCAAAACATCTCTTTTTACGGCTCAATGCATCGGAAAAAAAAAACGATCGAGAGCTTTGAGCAACGGAGAATCGGGTGATTGACGTCAAATTAGAAGGATCGATCCGGAAATCGCAAAGACTCGAACTTTTAAGGGTTCGTCTTAGTCAATTTGTTTCCCCCTCTCGTGGATTCCTGGGGAAGTCTGATGCCAAAAAAGCGTATTAACTGATTATTTGTTTTATACTTTTATTAATTATAAATGCATTAAAATATACTGGTAAATAGCATTTCTACCAAATTAAAAGGATTGTGACGTATGCCAATTATACGTTTTTTTGTTTCATTCTAAAGTATCAGTTTTACATAAAAATTAAAAGTAAAATTGTCATTTTGCAGAAGACTCTTAACTCTTTGGTTGCTAATTTAGCGACAAGTAAACGAATAATAATATTTTGGGCTACCGACTGACAAATGAACAAGATATATATAACTCATAACATTTTGACTAAGTCTAATTGAGAACTTGATAGTAATTTTTCAGGTATTGGATGGGCTTGCATTTCTCTAAAAAAGCTTCTCTTCTTTTAGAAATCAAGACGCAACGTAAAAGTATAAACTTGGAAACATTTCTACGTTTCTTTGTGTCCTATCATTTGGGTATTGATGCTCCCCCAGGTTTTTCCCCATAGCCATAAACCAAGCGTATAATTTCTCAACATTAATTCATACCAAAAAAAGGAAAAAAGCAAGCGTATAACTTCACACATTTATTTTATGACTTGATATACCCGAAATTATGGCCAGATACACACAAATACAATGGATTACGTTACGTATAACTTCATTCATTTAAAAACCACAAAAAAAAAGAAACATATTATACATATATTTTGAAAATAAATAACAAACGTAGGTGGGTTTTATTAGAACGATCGAAAAACATCGAAAGCACCTTCAATAATCTTCAATAAGTCATATGTTTCGCAAACAGTCATATATATCACACAAAAAGCTGTTTCTCAAGACGTGGACTGATTAGAACCTCAAGAGGTGTGGCTTTAGGAATGGTCAGGCCAGGGCTCTCACTCATATCAACAGGCAGATCCAAAATAGTTTTCACTTCAAACGAATGAAGAAAACGAGCAAGACCTAGATGAAGCACTTGCAAGGCCAATGAAGAGCCTGGGCATGATCTTCTTCCCGAACCAAATGGAATCAGCTCAAAATTCTGTCCTCTGACATCAAACTCTTTTGCTTCTCCTGTAAGAAATCTCTCTGGTCTAAACTCGTTTGGTTCCATCCAAACGTTCGGATCTCTTTGGATTTTCCATACATTCACTATCAATCTTGTGCCGCAAGAAACGTGGTAACCGGCGACTGTGCAATCTTCCATCGCCTCTCGAGGGCCTAAGAGAGGACCAGCTGGATACAATCTCAATGTTTCTTTGATGATCGCTTGAAGATACACCAGATTTTCTATGTCTGAGTCCTCCACATTCCTGTCTGTGCCAACGTGGAGGTCTATCTCATCTTGCGCTTTCTCTAACATTTCTTTGTTGTTTAGAAGAAGAGCAATGGCCCATGTGAGGGTTGAAGCTGTAGTGTCACTTCCTCCAAGAATCAATGCCTGATTATTCAAATTTGTATCATCATTATATACATTAGAAGAAACAAAATTAATAAATAACATCTAATCAAGTTGTTAAAATCCCAACTTTGTTGAGTACTTATATATAGACTTATCTAAACCAATTAATTAATTAGTTTAAGATCCATTATTAAAAAAAAAACAAGCAAGATTTGGGTACTTAAAGGTATACCAGGCAGGTAGATTTGATGCTAGTATTTGCATCATATTGTAGATGCGAGAGTTTGCCTTGTTCCGCAAGCGACAACATAACATCAATGAAGTCTGAATCATTCTCTTTCTTTCCTGAAACTTTTCGTTGCTTTCGATGGTTTTCGATCCATCTTTCAAGAATCACATCTAATTCCCTACCCGTTTTCTTCATCTCCTTCTCATGTCCTTGCAGATCAAACCACCCTAGTGTCGGAAAAGCATCGGACATCGTGAATATACCGATGAGGTGAAAGAACTTTGCGATGGCCTTTTGGCATTGCCTCGCCTCTTCGGTGTCCTCGGAAGATGCTGAACCGCCGCCAAAGTATCGTTTTCCGGCCACCATTCTTACGATCATGTTCAGTGTCATGTCTTCTAACCACCTCTTTAGATCAACCATTACTGGTTCTGAACCACCTTTCTTGACACACAAGGAGTACAAATCTTTCACACCTGTATGTGACACATCTCATAATATTACAATCACTTAAACCGTATTCAACAACTATTGTAATATCCGTTTGGTAGATTATGGTTATTAACAATGTTGTAGAAATCGGCGTATGGACGGTAAAAATTATAGGATTTCTTGATTTTGCCAAAATTGGATAGAAACCTGAATTTGTTAAGAACCGTTCTTAAATCTAAAGTTCGGGGTGATTTTGGAATATTGGAAGTTGGTGGTATTTTAGAAAAACAAAACATAAAATGTGGTAGTTTTGATAATCATTCAAAAACATAAAAAAACTCTATAACTAATGGGAAATGGAATGTCTTAGGCGCTAAACCATATACGTGAGCATCCGATTAGGCTAACGATGTTTTTGAAACATTTGTATATTAAATTACCCATTGAGATCTCAGAAACACGGACGTGCTTGAGCATCTGAAGCCGCCGGTTCGAAAGTAGCTCGACGGTTGCGATCTTACGCATCTCGCGCCAGAAGGAGCTGTAAGGCGCAAACCCAAAGACAGCAAAATTGTAACCCATGTGCTTTGCGGCTGCAGTCATAGGACGTGAAGCCAAGGCTTTGTCGTTCACAGTAAAACACTCTTTAGCCACCTCGAAACTGCTCACAACAAATGCTTCACTGCTCCCAAGTCGTAGCGACATGGCTGGACCGTAACGGTTGGCCATTTCTCCTAAGGTTCGGTAGAGAAGTTGGTCCTTTCCACCGAGAAGGTGAAGATGGCCGATGATGGGCCATGCACCGCTCGGCTCAGGAGCTTTTACATGATTTGGCTTCTTTGGTTTCTTAAAAAGAGCGATCAAAACGAAAACGAGGATTGGAACAAATAAAGAAAAGAGATAAGTAGTATCCATAGTGTTTTGATAGTGTGAAGAGAAGTGTTTTGTTGATTTCTTGTTATGAATGATTGAAGTGTATCGTCTCTCTATATATATATATGATCGGTTCAACGCCATAAAGCATGAGACATCGAATGATGTGTTGAGTATAGTCTTGCAAGATCCATGCATGAGTTGCTTTTGTTCTATCATCATCTATCTATTGGTTATACACGCAATGAATATTTCGAGTGATTAGTTTAATTAATGCATTCTTTGTTGTTTCACTAGTGAAGTGCACGCGTGACCCTCGTTGCCGAAATTAGACTTTTCGAGTTAAGTCAACGAATATTTTTGTACAAAATCGAACTCAGTTTTATATTGATTCATGAATTTCTCAGATCTTTGCGTTGGTTGTACCTGACTTGGACTTCGCCTGCTAGTGACTCTTCAACTTGCAAGTATTCATACTAAAAAACAAAAAAAAACTTGCAAAGTATAGTTATAAATAAAACAAAGAAAAAAATATTGCTAGGTATTTTATTTTGTAATGATAACTAAGACGGGTCGGATTCGGAGTCCTGCGTGCTTGGAGCAAACCATTTATACAGTATTAAAAAAAAAAAAATTATCAGAAAAACATTAGCTGTATTATATACAAGTAGTAAATTGTATGTTTAAAATGTAATTTCTTTAGATAAGCCGGCAACTTTTATGGTCTTACGCATCAACATTTACTTTATGTTTTTACAAATATTTTAAAATATCGATCGTTTAGTAGATCAATCGATGTTTTTGGGCCCATCGAATGTTTGGTGTGAATGGTGACCGGATAACTAGTATTTATAGACTAACTCCATGCTCGAACAACTTACTTACCTTTCTCAGTTGCTTTGCTTGTTACGTTTGTTGATTGGATATGAGGTTTGTTGAGCTTGGTTTCCATTGCTGTTCGCGACATCCTCTTTGGGAATAACGTCCTGAACACAAAAAGTTGAGATCAATAGCCCTGTTTAAACTGTGGGTTGAACAAAGGGGGAGTGCACATATGGTACAGTGGTATTTACATGTGTGCTAATTCCAAAAACAAGGCTCGAGGTCTCTTTCATGGATGGAGTCTACAATGCCATTAGGCCTAAATAAAAAAGTCCATCGTGATTAGAAAAATAGATAAAACAAAACAATGCTTTTATATAAAAGCCCATTAAGTTGTTTGTATTCGCATTAAAAAAAAAAACCCCGCTACTTGTGTTCGACTATTGGACATTCAAAAAGCCCACAATCAGCTCTGCTCTTTCGATTCGGTTTAATTTGGTTCAGCTCAATTCAAATTCCCACCATCCCAATTAGAAAACCACTCAAGAGCCCTAACGTCGGCGAACACGAAAACCTCCATGGCTCTTCTGGTCCGTACTCTTCAGAAAACTCGCATTTCTCCTTCTCATTCTCCATTTCTTTCCTCAAGATCCCTAGTTTCTTGGGCTCGATGTAAACCTCCGTTACAAGCTCCCCAATCAGAAGACATCACCACCTCGACCTCACTTCTCCCTTCGCGGCGATCCTACGCCGCGATCGCGACGGCGAATTCGCCCTTCCGGTCCAACATCCTTCGAATCATAAGAAATGAGATCGAATATCAATCGGACTATGCTCCTCCGCATCAGGTATTATCCGATTTCGTTAAAAATCATTATCCAGACTACAAAGCTGGAAAACCGATTTTATATACTAATCTTAGGATTTCGGATCTGAGTAGTTCTTATCTGGGAAATGAATTGAAGTGTGAGAGAATTAGTTTCCGTTGATTCCACTTGTGTTGGGTTTGTAATGCGTACTTAGTTTCGACAATTCTGTTGTTCTAGTGAAGTAGATTGATGAGGGAGACATTAACAAAGACAGGAATCACTGTATTTGAATCAATTTATTCTGATCTGTGCATCAAGAAATTAGAGTTTTTTTGTTCAAGATCCAAGCAAATGGGAAGAGAAGAGATGCTGATTCCTTTCCTTATGATGGTTTTTTTTCACTTTAAATAATGCAGCCTGCGACTGAATTCAAATCGTTTGCTGTTGAGGATTGTCCCGGTGAACAATGCATTGTGATGAAAGGGAAGTTTGGAGAAGACGAGACAATCAAAATGGAAGCAACTATGTTTGATGGCTTTATGACTGTTCCAAGAACCGGTTTAGATGCTTCAGGGCGCGATCTCCGTCTCCACATTAGCTTGCTTGTCGACATTTCCAAGGCTGATGGAAGTGAAGAGATCGAGTTCCTCTGCTCCGTCTGGCCTAACCGAATTGAAATTCAAAAGCTTTACATGCTTAGACGCAACAAAATCACTGGTCAGCCTTACATGGGACCTAAATTCGGGTACAAAATCTGTCTGCTTTCTTGAATCACTTAAATGTAGAGTGAAGCATTTAAGTATCTTATACATGAAATTAGATTTGTTTTTCTTGAATTTTGTCGATACATTCAAGTAAAGATACCGCGTTACAGGAAATGGCTAGTTAAAAAATGCAACTACTGAAACTTGTGTGATCTTTGTTTCTTTGCAGGAGTTTGAAGTATGATTTTCAGACAGCGATTAAGGAGTTTTTGCGAGTAAGAGGAATCGACGGGGAGCTTTGTTTTTTCTTGCATGAATATATGATGAATAAGGATAGGATTGAGCTCATTCAATGGTTGAGAAAGCTAAATTTATTCATCGCCAAGTAAACATGAATATTTTTGTGTTACTAGATTGGTGCGCCCTTTTTGACTACTTGTCTGAAACAAAGCGTAGAATTGGGCCTTAGAATAAACTAGAAAACTTAGGCCCGTCCTCCATCAGGATGGGTTTCTAAATTGTTTCTGTATATCATCACTAGGCAATGTCCAGTTTTTTTTTTTTCGCGGAAATAATAAATTTTAAAATTTCAGAAAAACTAATAATTGTAGTTTAGTTTGGTATTATTTGTAAAATCAAATTTAAATAATGGTCAGAAGAAAGAATTTGGACCACACCATTTTATATGTAATCAAAATAAAATTTGTAAATTCGACACTTTATGTGGAAAACTTTGGCCGGAGCACTTGCGGTGACCGAGAGACTACAAACGAGAGGAATTCTGATCGATTCCTAATGTCCAGTATGTGGTTTAGCTTCAGAAAGCATATGTCATGTGTTGTTTTCATGTCCGGTAGCTCAAGAAGTCTGGTCTTTATCTCAGTTTCCGATTACACCTTCCGGTTTCTCGTCAAACTATGTGATGTTGAACCTGCATCACCTCCTTAGCTGTAGTCAAAAGCGATCTATATATGTCAATGTGAGACTGTCATTTCCCTGGATCCTCTGGCAGATTTGGAAGGCGCGCAATTCTCTGGTCTTCAAGAAAATCAGGTATGACCCTGCATCGATCTGCATAAAGGCGAGGGAAGATGCTGAGATTTGGTTAAAGCTCAATTCGCCGGACCAGCTTGAGACAGTGAATTGCCAACCGGTTCAACTTCGAGCAGGCAGTTGGAGTAAACCCCCCCCCC
>PKMM01011738.1:218727-284631 GCA_002933915.1 Eutrema heterophyllum | reverse complement strand
CCCCCCCCCCCCCCCCCGGATAATCTGAAATGCAACATTGGCTTGTCTTGGATTTCGCCTTCGTGGAGTGTCGTGGCTGGTGCGTAACTCTAGAGGTGAAGTGTTGTTCCATAGTCGTAGATCTTTCTCTCGGGTTGAATCTCAGGCCAAAGCGGAGCTCTTAGCATTTCATTGGGCTGTGGAATCTCTTAAAAATTTGAACCAGAAGAAGGTAATTTTTGAATCCTCTCTTAGGCAAGCAAGATAAGTTTTCCTCCAACCAAGTAACTTCCCTTCCCTCAGTCTAATCTCCACGGATATTCTTAATATGCTGCCTGCTTTGGAGATCTGGAGTTTAAATCATGTTCTGGAAGAAAACAATGGCGTGGCAACCCTGATTGCGCTTAGCGTTACTCATGATTCAAGATATCAATCCTACATAGCTCGAGGAGGGCCTCATTGGTTGCACCATCTCACTGACTCGGAAGCTTGTTCGGCATAGTTGGCCGTTTGATACACAAAGTTTTAACCCTATAATAAACTACTGCAAGAGCACATCAAACGAAGTAGTATAGAAGGGATCGAATCCACAAAGACCAAGTGAAACACTACGAGAATGCAAGAGTAAAGTAAAGTTAAGACTAATGAGAGTTGTGTGTGGTTTTAATGCAATGAAATAACAAGCTAAATAAAAACGAATTAAACTTATGAATTAAAAGCGTCAGACTTCAGGAAAATTCGCAGGAACCATGAATTGCAAAACAGAAAATCAGGCAAGGAAAACATTAAGCATTAGTTCTCGAACTCAAATCACTAGACTAGATCAATCTCTTCCCAGAGTATTAAATCCCTATGCATTTTAGATATATGAATACTAACTCCCGTTGAATTCAACAACCTAAACATGCATTATAAGCGAATTTGATAAGTTCACAAAACACAATAACATCAACTCTCATTGATTAAGGATATTTTGCTTATCTATGTTCTTTCAGGCAATTTAACAAACGCTTTTGACGCGTAAATACACCTAAGATCAGAAACTAGGTCCCGAGTCAAGTTCCAGCAATAAGATCAACAATAGATAAAGAAACCAATCGATAATTCCCTATCTAACAATCATAAACTACCAATTCATGAATTCCCTTGAAAACCCTAAAACCTAACTATGAAATCTACTCACACATAGTTGCAGATAATAAGCAAAGAGGTATGAGAGAAATCATAAAGAAATTCAATAGATAATAAGAGGGTTTAGAAATCTTCTCCAAGTTTGTCAAAAGATATTCTCTCAAGCATACAGTTGAAATAGATGAAAGATGTCTAAGAAAAATAAAGTGTAGCCTCAAAAGTGGTTGAAAAATAAGTACATATATGTTCTGGGTCGAAATAGGTTGAGTTAGGATGATTCTGGGGCAACATAGAAAGTTTAGAAATTGCCTTTTTCGTCTGGGAAGTGCATCGATCGATGCAAGGTATGCATCGGTCGATTTGGAAGCTCCAGGAAATTTTCATCGATCGATGCAAGTGTGTATCGGTCGATGCAAACCTCCATATTCTGTGCATGCTTCTTCTGCGAGGCAGATTGACATGTCTTCAGTAAATCATGTATAACTCTTGATCGCACCGTTGGATTTTCTTCAAACCACTTGAAAATGAAAGCTAATTCACAGCTCTATCTTGTGTCAAAATGTCAGCTCGATCCATTGGTGGGAAGACCTTCAACGAATGCCAAAATTCAGACGCTTTTGCATGACTCTGCATTTCCAGTTGCAACCAAAACGTTTTGTTTTCCTCCAAATCAACATAAAACCTGTAAAGACTCGATAAAAGACTAAAAAACTCTAAAAACATACTTTGATTCAATAAAAAAATCAAAACCAACACAAAACATATGTTAGAAAGCGGTAAAAACCGAGTACATCACCGCTAAATAATCTCATTGATTTATCCCCTCTGGATCTCTCGGGACCTCCTTTCCCGATTCCTCCCTCCAAATTATTTCGTATGGAGTGTGTTTTATTTTCTCTCTCACACTAATACCTTCTAGTATATGTAATGCTCTGTTTCTTGTTCGTTTGCTTCAATACTGTAACTTGATTTCCTTGATTAATGAACTTTCACAAGCGTTAAAACTTTTTTTTTTTGTAAATTAGTTCAGTGACGATAATATTATATAATATATTTATTAAACAAAACATGATTTTATGCATATATCATAATTACTTTAGGTAGTCGGAGTTTTCTTGTTTTTTCACCACAGAAAGATCCCATTTTAGAATGATTTCATCCTATATGCTTTGCTAGTTGTGAGTTTGTTCTTCCATCCAAAGTCTCCTACGTACGTAGCTGGCTGAGACGTTTAGGTTGTGTGACTAAGTAAATCCTCTTAAAGTTATCTAGAATTACAAACCTCAAGACCGGTTATTATAGATTGGAGTCATTGGACAGTTAAAACATTCTCAAATCCATATATATACATATATCCCTAGCTATATTTCTAAGTCAAATACTAATTTAATATTTATACGTTTCAAATATTTCATTACAAAAAATTACATATATACCATTTGGTGAAAGATAAATTTCATGAATAAGTAAAGTATTTTAGTCTAATATTTTAGTCTACGTTTCAAATATTTCATTACAAAAAATTACATAGATACCATTTGGTGAAAGATAAATTTCATGAATAAGTAAAGTATTTTAGTCTATAACTTTAGACGTTCATGAATAAGTAAAGTTAGTCTATATTTCTAAGTTAAATACTAATTTAATATTTATACGTTTCAAATATTAATTTCATTACAAAAAATTACATAGATACCATTTGGTGAAAGATAAATTTCAAATGGGATAGATCATATGTGTACTGAAAGCCTATATAGAAATGAGAAATGTAAGTGATCATGGCAATGTTATTAGGCATACATACGAAATTTGCAAGATGAAGTGGAAAGATTCTGGACTAAAATTTGCACCCGGTTTCCACTTGACATAATCCATTTTTTCTTGTCAAGAGTTTTAACTTATATAATATGGGTTTCACTTAGATTAAAACTTTTAACTTAAAAATGGTGAACTTTTTTATACAGTAATAATCATGACAAGAAAAGTTTTTTCTAACAAAAAAAAAATACTAAAGATATTTTATGTGTTGTATGGGCTTCATTTAGATTAAACCTTGTGGTACTTATAGCTATTATAACAGTGAGAACAATGAGAGTGTTATAGTTCCCCATAGAAGCTAAGTATGTGTATCAGTTAGAATTAATCCATGTTTTTATCAACACGACGAGCTACTAGTCAACGACAAACATATCAAATACATTTTCGATCAATGAACGAACAAAAGGTTCATGATGAAATATTCATAGCTTTCCTTAAATGTGGATAATATAAATAAGTGAGAGTAATAGAGTAGGAAATGATTAGGAAGCAACCGAACGAGAAGCATACTAATGACTGTTGAGGTTAGTCCTTGTAGGAGACAAGATTACCTCAGCTTAGGCTCATTTTGATTTCCTCCTCCATTTATTATTAGTTATTTTCTTTTTTTTATTATTAAATTTTATCAGCATCTTCCTCTTCATATTTTTTCTTCTTAAACATTACACCAAAGTGTTGCTGTTATGACATATTCTTTCTCATATTTAAATGTGAATATATATATATATATGTGTGTTTATAATATATGAGACTATGAGCCAATGACAGTAGCTAATGACAAGTGACTTCCAATAACTAAGATATAGAATCTTTACATATTTGGTGCATAACATGGATCTTCTAGAAAAACCATTTCTTTAATCTCCCTAATGTCATATGCAACTTAAAAATTAAAATACTGGGGGAATAATGATAGTAATTGGTATTAGAAAATTGTCTTTTATTTTCCAATGCATTGCATCGATCGAACATATGTTGATGTTCTTTTTAGGAAGTAAAATCTTGATATATCTGTTTTCTTTTATTATAGGTTTATCAACTTACTCACTCGACAAATAGAATTGCAATTTTTCTGACTTCTTTCAGAAACAATAAAAAGTTTTAATATAATCTTTGATTTATTAGTTTTAGTTTATGTAATTACTTTTCTGAATTACAAGATAATATATACTTGGGAATATGTACGTAGGAAAAAAATGATACCGTCATTTTCTAAAAAATTTCTTCAAAGTTAAGTTAAAATTCCTTTTTTCTTTGTGTGTAAATTATGTGGATGTGTTTTCTTACAATGTTTCCATTTTTTTAAAGCATCAAGAGAATTACTTTAAAATACCACAAAAATAAATTATAGTTTTTTTTTTTGTAAACGTAGAATTTATTTGTGGCATTATTGAAATTTTAAGATTAGTGATTCTAACTTTGGATTACATCATTTAATATATTTAAGGTTTTGAAAAAAACATTTAATATATTTGAAATTTGCCCTAGATTACTACATATCTAAAAACCGATACATAATAAAAGGAAATGAAATGAGAGGCACAAAAATGAACACGCTAGCCGCTAGGTGGTCAATCCAAGAAAGAAAGCATACAATATGATTGTTATAATAAATACAAAATTAATGCATAAAGTAGATTAAAATCATTGGGATCTTATTTTGCATCCACCAAGCTGAGAATGTGGATGGGACCCCCAACTTCAAGAAATTCTTGTGTTTATTTTATGATTTTTCTTTTTATTTTCCTCGCTGCCCAACTTCTAATTATTGTCTATTGAAATAGTTGACTTTACTCCAAAATACAAACAAAACTTGCGACAGCAAATTTCTTTGTTGACTTCAAAATTTAATTAGCGCATACGATACACTGGTCGGTGATAGATAATATCGTGCTTATTTTTTTTGTTTTTGACCAAAATATATATCGTGCTTAATTGCTTTAACGTTGACGTCAAATCATTTTTATCGTTACACGGAATCTGCTAAATTTGTAAACATGCTGAACCATATAACATCTTCCTCTTCATATATTTTATTTTCTTTCTAAAATCTCATATGGTAAGAGTGTAATATTATCCAGGTAATGAAGTACTTAGTTATTTATTTTAAAAGAGTCTGTCTAATATCGGCATTAGCCATTATAAGTTGTTTATTATGGGATACTTATTTTTCCTAAATCTTTCTGAAACTGTACGAAAGAGGAAAAAGCCATGAAGCACGCTCACGCGTGTCTCGCACTTCCCAACTTTCACCATGCTCTTTCCCTAAAGCCTGTCTTTATCTCAGCCCCTTTTCTTTTTAGAAATTTTTTTACACTACTATAATTTGCATTAATTACTATGATAAATCCGTTTTTTCATACACTCAATTAAATCGAAAGACATAGATTTAGGAAAGTAGTAAATTCTGTTTCAAATTATGGTAATAACTAAAATTAATTTTTCTGCCTGGAATGCTTGGTACAATATCTAAAACATATCTCATAACTTAATTAGATGATATACAGAATCATCTACATAAATAATTTCCCATTTGTAATCTTCTTTCCTTTTCAATTAACATCATTATCTACACACAAAAAAAAAATCAGTAACTTTAGACCAAGGGGCATGTAGTGAATGGGGTAAGTAACGAAACCGGAATATTCCGATTATGATTCTGGTTTGAGACACACCAATTTACCCAGTCCACCTCGACTTTCTATGTACATAATAAGCAAAACAAAAAAAAGGGTGAGAATTCTACCAAATAATTATAAATCTGAATGGACAATTATATTCTTAAAAATTATAATCAAGGATTTTTCCTATGAAAGTATATAAACCGAACCGACTCTTGGTTGACACCGAAAGTTCATAATTTCGATTTTGGATTCCCAGCCGAAAAATATATTACCAGACAGTCAAAAGAAGCCAAACCAATGACAAAACTCCGCTCCATGAGGCGCGTTACTCTCACGCTCCAATAATCGATCGGTCTACTGAATTTTCTAACAGATTCTCGTCTGAAAATGTTTTTTGTTTTTCTCGAGTATCATTTTTTGGGGCCACTCTCGAAAAACAGAAAAGGTTAAAAAAATTAGAAAAGAAAATTCCATAAATGAGTTAATTGGCCAGTTTTTAAGATCATCACAGAGTTTTCAGTAACCATATATAGCTTAGATTCTCTTTTGCCAGAGGGAAAGAAAAAAAGAAATTACACTTTCATAAAATTATTGTCTCTTTCTCTCTCTCTTAGTCCATTCATTGGATCTTTATATAATCTGCCAATAATCCTATTGTTTCCAACGTTGTTTAATTCCTAAACTTTTGTCTCTTGGGTTCATCGAAAATCTCTCAAACGATGACTGTGGAACAAGATTTAGAAGCACTGGACCAGTTTCCAGTGGGGATGAGAGTTCTTGCCGTTGACGATGACCAAACTTGTCTCCGAATTCTCGAGACTTTGCTTCATCGCTGCCAATACCACGGTTCCTTCTCTCTCCCTCCTTGTTTAAGCTAACAAAATTTACCCTCGGATTTCGTTTCTTGTTAAACACTATAAATCGATTCCTCATTAGATTTATATGTTTTTAAAGATGGGTTTGAGGAATCTAATTAAGATTTAGTTAGATTCACCATTTGAGTACCAATTCTCTGGATTTGCTACTATACAAATCACAAGTTTCAGATTTTATTGCTCCAATTGTGTCACAAAGCTCACTGGTGGAACAGTTTACTTATTTTGAGTTCACTGAAATTGAAAGCGTCTCTTGCTTTGTAAAAACTCAGACTGGGGGGAATTATTACAGATTTGATTGCTCGGCATGTGTCACAAAGCTCATTGGTTCTTACTTACTTTTACTTTTTTTTTGGGAGAGTTTGTTGAATTTGAAAGAGTCTCTTGCTCCTGTAAAAACTGAGACTTTGGGGTAATTATATATGCAGTTACAACAACGGACAAGGCACAGACGGCATTGGAGTTGTTGAGGGAGAACAAGAACAAGTTTGATCTCGTTATTAGCGATGTTGACATGCCAGACATGGATGGTTTCAAGCTGCTTGAGCTTGTTGGTCTTGAAATGGACTTACCTGTCATAAGTACGAACAATCCCTACCTTGTTTTAGTTCCTCTTTGATTCTTTTCATTTTTCCTAGAGAGAAAGTTTTGAAATTTGAGATGATGATTGATTCTTGTAGTGTTGTCTGCGCATAGCGATCCAAAGTATGTGATGAAAGGAGTCAAGCACGGTGCCTGCGACTATCTGCTCAAACCGGTTCGAATTGAGGAGCTCAAGAACATATGGCAACACGTGGTGAGAAAAAGCAAGTTTAAGAAGCTGAAGAGCAGCTTGAGTAATGGTGAATCTGAGGGAAACTCTGATCAGAACGGCTTGAAAGCAAACAGAAAACGTAAAGATCAGTTTGAAGAGGAAGAAGAAGAAGAAGAAAGAGGGATTGAAAACGATGATCCAACGGCTCAAAAGAAGCCTCGTGTTCTTTGGACGCGTGAGCTGCACAATAAGTTCCTAGCAGCTGTAGATCATTTGGGCGTTGAGAGTAATGTTTCTTGATCTCTCTACCTCTAGGTTTCTAATTTAGCTTATCTGCATAATCATTTTCTTGATTTGAGTTAAAATGATGCAGAAGCTGTACCAAAGAAGATTCTTGATCTGATGAATGTTGACAAGCTCACAAGAGAGAATGTCGCAAGCCACCTTCAGGTGAGAGAGAGAGTCTATGATTCAGCTGATTCTATCTATTGGTCAATATGATATCCATTAACACAATTGTAATGTCTTTTGGTTGCAGAAATTCCGCTCCGCCTTGAAGAAAATAACTAATGAAGCCAATCAACAAGCTAACATGGCGGCCATTGACTCACATTTTATGCAAATGAGTTCTCTCAAAGGACTTGCCGGCTTCCACCACCACCGCGCAATACCTCTTGGATCCGGTCAGTTCCATGGTGGAGCAGCAACCATGAGACATTACCCTTCAAATAGGACTCTTGGCCGCCTAAATTCCCTTGCAGGAATGTTCCCACATGTCTCATCATCGCTTCCTCGTAACCACAATGATGGAGGAGGATACATACTTCAGGGATTGCCAATTCCGCCACTAGAAGGGCTTCATAGCGAGAACAACAAGACTTTTCCGAGCTTTACTTCACAGCAAAGCTCTCCAATGGTTCTTGAGGGTCACCCGCAGTCATCATCTCCATCCTTACACCCGGGGTTTTCTCCTCACTTGGAGATGAACAAGCGTCTTGAAGATTGGTCAAACGCTGTATTGTCAACCAACATTCCACAGAGTGCTGTTCTTTCAAAACCAGACGCCTTGGAATGGAACCTGTTCTGCGACTCAGCCATAAACCCAAACGTGGATATAAATCCGACATCTTTCTGCAGAAACACGGATTTCGGACCCTCAAATTCTGCACAAACAGAGTTCTTTAATCCATTACATATAAAGCAGCAGCATGCAAACAACTTAGGTCCAATGACAGATGCTCAACTGTTGAGAAGTAGCAATCCAAAGGAAGGTTTATTCATGGGACAACAGAAGGTAGAAAGCGGTTTCATGGCTTCAAATGCTGGTTCCTTGGATGATATCGTCAACTCCATGATGACACAGGTATATATAAAGCATTTAATTTGCCCATTTTTCACTTTGTAGATCTGAACATTTATTTATTTGAATGTAACAGGAACAGAGCCAAGCTGATTTCTCGGAAGGAGATTTGGGGTTTGGATGGTTTAGCTCCCTCAGAACATGCATATGAGAAACCTTTTTTTTTCCCTCTTTTCTTTGTCAACATGAGAAAGTGTTTTATTTAGACACAGTCAATTATTATTATCTTTGGTTCTGTCTTCAATTTTTTTTTTGGTAAGGAAACTGTAAGCTGTTGTTTACAAGTTTCCCCCACTGGTTTTAGCAGCTTAGGAAGATCCAAAAGAAGAATAATTTAATGAATAAATTCAAAGTGCCCTCTTTGCTACTATGAAATCTTTGTGATCTGTGTTAGCAAAACCATGAAAGGAAAGTCAAAAGTGTTTGGCGGTTAAGGTCTTAAGGAGTGGTCTTATCCATGAAGTAGAACCAAACTCTTGCGTTGAAACTTGACTTTGAAAGTACAAAGAGAAGAAGTAAATACGTGTTTCAGGTTTTACATCAGAAAGAGGAAATGTTGAAGTTGTAGTTACTCTCCAACATAGCAAACAATAGTAAATTATGTAAAATGCTCTGTTTTATATAGTGTCCTCTGCACATTAGTTTTTTTTTGTTCTTGAACCTTCTGCACATTAGTTAACATGTTTTTTTTTTTTTTGAGAAAAAGTTAACAACATATGTTTTAATTTTATATTGTGATTATAAAAAAAACCATCATGAAACAATAACGAAAAAAAATATTCTATACAGCGGTAGCCAAAAAAAATGATTTGTATATCATATCATATCAAGTACTTGCAAATTGATTTGTCACTAGGACACTAGGATTTCGGATACCCTAAAATTCATAACGTATCAGTAATGGAAAACGAACTTTATCTCGAATAATTTGGTCCCATCAACTATAAAAAAATCAGATTGAATCTAAATTAGTTTTAAATCATTAATCTTATAACTCACTATGAACATTCTTTCACATGAGCCCTATCTCAAGTTCTCAACCATGGGGCATTGTAAATCGAACCCATATATGCCCAAAAACATGGCTTAGGTGTCCAGTGTCAACCACCCAACGTTGGGGACCTAAGGAAAAAGGTCTACAAAGATAACATATAACATAACTTTATATACTTAATTTATATCCAGAAATTCCGGAAGGAAATATAAAGCCTATTCGGAAAATAAAGTGATAACGACAAATACACAAAGCATAGAGATGTCATTATAAATCCATCATAACCCAATTACAATAAAGTGTCTTTAGCACACACGCATGCATATAGAGGAGCCACCATCATATATATATTAACACAAAATAAAATAAGTAATTACCAAAGATTCTAATAATTCATTATCACATCAGCCTATTAATACCCAAGGAAATGATTTGAAAAATCATTAACACTTTGTGGGTCCAAACCAATCCTCACAATAACCCCTTTAGCATCTTTAGGGTTCTTCATGAAATAAGCAACTTGTGGCACCGGAGGACACAGTGGTGCCACGTAATCCGCCGGCTCGCCGCCGTTGCCAAAGCCAACATTGTGAAATGGCATTTTTGTCCAGTCGGATATTAGGGTTAGCTCTTTGATAGGGGGGAGATTTCCGTCATTTCTTTGGTCACCTCCACCAAGTGCTTCCATGTAAGCGTTGATGTAGTCTTGGTCAATTGACTTCTTGGCTTCTCTAATCTTGTTGACTATTGACTCGAGTGTTAGTTCTTCGAGTAATTCTCCGGCGGTTGATGCCATCGAGGCAAGCACGTAGGCGTTGCCGGAAAATCCTTCCGGCAGTGGCGGCTCCGTCTTGTTCCTTATGTCCACCGCGAATTGCAAACACACCATGGCGTCTCTCCTCAACCCTAAAGCTTTTGTTCTTGCCTGCAAACACACATATACGATTAATATTAATGTTTATTATATTGGCTTTAATTATTTCAGATACAAAATTTACATTTGTGTTACGTGCTAAAATATTAATTTCAATTTTTCAAAAGATAAACAGATTCTTTTTATATAAAACGTTTTGACAAATTTTAGACGCAAACGCAAAACATAATTTAAGTTCTTTCATTCCGTTTGCGTTGATTTACAATTTTTATTTATTTATTATGGTTTCATTTGAAAAAGCACATTACCCTAATATTTTATGGATATATAAGCGCCAAAAAAAAAAATATATAATCAAGACCACTTATTAATTAGCCACCTAATAATTAAAAAGAAATTTAGTGAAAACGATAAGTTATAAAATAATTTTCTTGATTTTACCTTCCACAAATGAGCAGCAAGAAACTCAAAGGAGGAGCATGAGAATCCTTCTGGTGATTTCTTCTTCATGCTTTCTATCGCTTCACGGTTAAGCTCGAAGGTTTTGATCACAAAACCGGAGTCCGGTAACTCTAAATTACGGTTTTGCCCCTGATGGGTCATCATGGCTTGTTTGATCAGCTGGTACAGATGATAAATGGCTGCAGCCTTGGTTACTCGGACAGCATCCCGGCTAAACAGTAGATTTCCTCGATCATGAACCGCTTTGATGACCAAATTACCCTTTTTATTAGTAATCTTACCCCTGGATTTGTTGTGAATGTGAGAATTGAAAGCCCACGCATGAAGAAATTCGTAAGCTGAGATTCCATCAAATAGCGAGTGGCTTGTACCGATTCCAATTGAGTATCCTCCACATGCAAATCTTGTCACCTACATTTGTTATACGTCGATATAACATCAAATCAGATATCGAATAAAACCTTTAACAAAAACAATATATCGAATAAAACACTTATCTCGGGGCGTCTCGTATATAAACTTTTTATTTTTATTTTATTATGAATGATCTCTTACATTTTTAGTACACCTTTTCAATTGATTATTAATAATAAAATAAAAATAAGCGTTCAACAACCTTTAAATTTTGTAATATGCTTGCGTACGTAGTTGCCTTAAAGAACATTACTTAACGGTGAAACATGGAATATTGGCTTGGCCTACACAGAATCAAGAAACCATCCAAAACTTTTAAGGCATAAATTTTATTTAGATTAGATTTGACGAAGATATTGCTAACATGAACGTACGTTCTAACTCGAATTTGATCTCAGAATTCTTTATTATAACTAATTCTTTTGTGTGTAGGTTTATTCTAATTGTGCATGAATCATATTGATGAAAACTCTACACATCTAGGAAAGTCCGTATATAAACATTGATATATACAAGTTGTCCCAAAAAAACAATGATATATACACATAAAATACTAACGCTAATATGTTGGCAAAAATCAAAAAGTACGTACCAATATTTTCTATAGGTAAACTAATCACAATTTTTTTTGTTTGAACCTTTTAATCACAATTCTTGCAGAAACAAATGTATAGTATTTACGATTAATTTACCTGAGCAACAACAAGAGGCATCACAGAGAAATCACCATCAAAGGAAGGCTTGTAAACCAAAGTCTCATGAAAGTCATTGTACTGAGTCAAGTCACCAAGCTCTGACAACTTCACACCTGTCGCCACCGCCTCCACCATGACTGCGCCGCCCCCATTACAACGGATGTTGAGCTTGCAGCCACCTCCGTCCAAACCTAACCTGCCGGCGGCGGGATACCAAACAGACAGAGTCTCCTCCAGCCCGAGTTTCAGGTCGGAAAAGACCGAGTCAAAGTCACGAGTTGTGGTTTTCTTGTAGAAGAAAACCAAGTACATGAGTAAAGGACATTGACGGTCCAAATTGGAGAGAGTGATTTGTTTTTTCTGGTCTTGGTTTTGAAATCTTGGATATACATTAAGCTTTTGGATTATATCGATATGTGTTGCCATTAACATAAGTGCAGATGTGTGTATAAGAGTTGAATACAATATGTGGGTCTGTGCATGTAATAAGAAGTGTAACATATATATATATATATGCATATATATATATATATAAATTAAAGGGGCTTAATCATATGCCAAGGAGCAATTCTGTGTGTCTCTTCAGATAGTTTCGAGGGTTTTTTTAATAAGTAATAATCTAATTTTCATCTAAGTGCTCTATGCATACGGATGATTAATAATTAGTTTCTGCACTAATTATCTTTATCTTACTATTGGTGGTGTTTATGATCATTTGGTTATTTAAATTCAAATGCGAATGATTGTAAAGATAATGCCGTTTTATATATACATTTTATGCTATTGGGATATACAAAAATCGAAAGCCTATTATATGTGCTCTTTGGCATAGGCTTTAAATTAGGGTTCACATATATATATAAAAAAACGTCATGCAAGAATAGTTTTATTGCTGTCTATATCGTTACTTGTATATAGTTTTTGTACAGGTTGATTGTGAACTGGTCAAGTATATATAAACCAGTATACATTAGAATTAGATTTTGGTTCAGGCTCTGGTTTAGGCCTATTTCTAATTGTATATATAAACCCACAATTATATCTTTTGATTAATGAATGCGAATGAGATTACATTTGGTAATAAGTTTTTATTTTATTTTCTAATTCTTTTTTTTGGGTTCAATATGATAATTTTTTTGTTTAATTCACCTCAAATGTACTAACGCAAGAAGTTATAGTTGTAATACACATATAATTTGGTATAAATATTTTAGTCAAAAAAAAAATTGGTATAAATATATATAGTAGAAATGTAAGCTAGGTATGATCTGTCTCGCACAATAGGGTTAGGTGAAATGAAAAGACTGTACACAATCATACAAACCCTACGACCTCCATCACGGGGATGTTATCCTTCCCTAAGAGTTAAGACCTTATTATGAACTTATTAAGACCTTATTACATAAAAGGTCAAGCATACACTATTGTTGCAGATAAAAAACAACTAAATTATCCCCCATTATAGCCTCGTTAGTTTCAAACACAATGATGGGTTTGCGATTTGGTTTACATGGAAAAAATAAACTTTTATAATAAAAAACACCACATTTGTAAAATAGAAACTTCTTTTTTTTATTTTTTTTTTATTGCAAAATACAAATGCAAACGTCAAACTCAAACGGAAGGAAAACCTTTTTTCGTTTGTCTCTGGCGTTACATGTACAATTAACAAACGAATTTTACTTAGTCTATTGTATATACTTTAAATTATGGATTTAATTAGAAAAATATACACTAAATGTAAAAGTTCATAAGCATACATGCATGATGCATATGTGAACTAACAATCGAGAACTATACCTCTAATATGATTGGGATTGATGATGGATATCCTTAACTTCTAAAGGTTTTAGTTTAAAACTTTTAATTTATTCAGAGTTTTGTTAATTTTGAACACCATTTTCTTTTCGTTGTAAGAAGTGGGGGTTGGTTCCTAACTCTACTTGGTTTCATTTTAAAGTCGAATTTCTATATATATATATATATATATATATGTATATATAGTGTTGTGTTTAGTTTTGAAAGAAAAATAAAAAGAAAAATCTGACTTTTTTCTCCATTTCTCTATCAATTCCTACACAATTCACGTTTGGATCTAATTTCGATTGAACTGTTTCCACAACTTTACAATGCGGGAAAACTCTTAACCAACCGACCAGAAACCAAGCAAATTAAGGAGAAAAGGAAACTAGTCAATAATTGCCTCTAACTGATATTATTATCTTTGATTATCGGCCAAATAAAGAAGATTAAATCAAAATCCCGATTCGTAAGAAGGAATCTTGAATTAGGAACATCACAGCCTGGCTTGTCCCTTTGCTTTCATACCTTTGAAACATGTTTATATATCCAACTAGCGTTACAGTATACGTAACGTATGGACTTAAATGCGTACAACACGTGTATGCATGCATATATGCAGCTGTATATGAGATAGTCATTGAAAACTTGGAATTCACGAAGCTTTCCTTGTGCATCTATACAATACAGATATAGATCTTTACCAATATGTGGGTATGTCTTGGTCCGTCGAGCGGTTTGTTATGTGATATATATATATATATATATATATATATATATTTTTTTTTTGTCATCGGACCACAAGCCGGTCTAATAGCCAAATACCTCCACACATGGAAGGTAAGTGAAATCGAACTTGACACCGGTAAAATAGCAGCAGAAGTCCGACTCAAGGTTTTATAGAGCCCTGGGCAAAAAAAAGTTTTGGACCTCTATTGATAATTTTTTTGGACCTTTTAAAGAAATTTTTTTTAGTAAAAAAAAAAAAGATGAACCCTAAGATAGGCCATTGCCCTATATCCTAAACTGGCTCTAGCAGAGGTATGATAACCACTTATCCATTTATTCGTTCTTGATTTGTTATTTGATAAAACTCGTAAAATTTGTGAAATAATTGTATTCACATCACTAAAAAAAGAATTTTGTGCTTTGTTATCCCTCGTATAATAGTGAATAGTATTCTCTAATAAGTCATTGTTTAAAAAAAAAAAAGTCATTGTTTAAAATTTACTCTATATCAATCACGTTCGATTGTAGATTTTTTTTCAAAAACTAATTTCCGAAATCCTTTAACCAAAAAAAAAAAAAACTAATTTCCAAAAGCAATTAATTTTCATAGGTGTAATATAAGATGGGTGTGTAGTGTGTACGTATAAAAGTGTAAAGTGGGAAAAGATCGTGGAGAAGTTGGTATATGTTTGGGAGTTGGAGTAAGCGTGGAATTAAAGCTTTTCTCTTTTGTCTCCTCTTTCCCACCATTTTCCCTATTTTCTGCTACTCCTCTCTTTTCCTCTTTTATCTTTTAGTAATTATATATTTTTTTTTTGACATGTATGTATAATGTATATTTGCGTTATTATACTAACGCTGTCTTTCCATCTCAATCCAAGGATTCCAAAGTGAAGACTTATCAAAATAAATGCGAACAAATCCAACCTAATTGACCCGAGAATGTTCTTCTCTCCATGCAATTCTCAATTAGAGATCAAAATCAATACTTCAAATATATAAATAAGAGTGTCTTGAGTTTTGGGAGGGCTCAAAAGGCAGTTCTTTGTTTCACTTAAAAGAAGATGATCATCAAAGATGAAGACTTTTTTAAAGCAAAAGACATCTCAGGATTAAGCTAAGAACTCAGGAAGAGATTAGTGATTTCTTTTTATTAATTAATTTTCTTTGTAATTTCATTAATGATTTTTATAAAATTTTGTAGGAAACTAGGCAAGTCAAAGGTCGATTTGCTGGGTTAGGCGGACTTCCAACACAAGAATCTTCTTCCTCTGTTCCTCGGTTTGATTCAGATTACAGAGAAGAAATCGAGAGGCTCACGCAGACGGTGAAAGAACGTGACACGCAGGTCGAGCAACTAAAGTCCGCACAAGCCTCAACCCAGACACAACTCACCCAATTGCAGAAGGTTATGCAGAAACAATTCCCCCATCTCTTTCCCGATCTTGGCAACCCGGACAACTCTTCGAACATTTGAATTTTATATTTATGTTTTTTTTTTGGAACAAATTTAAATTATGTTTACTGAATTTATTTTAATCATAATGAATTTTATAATTAATTTCTTTTTTATTATTAATTAATTATTAAATTAATAATTAATAATTATAAATTTAATTAATTCAATAAAATATAAAAAACAATTAATTGAATATCCGTCGGAAATATCCCGTCGGAAATCCGTCGGAAATAATACGTCGTCGGAAATCCGTCGGATATAATTCCGACGGATTTCCGACGGTTTCCGACATATTTTCTCGATTAAGATCTGTCGCAATATCCGTCGGAAACAAAACCGTCGGTATTCTGTCGGAATAATTTCCGACGGTATTCCGACGGTGTTCCGATGCAAAGTTCCGATCAACATATCCGTCGGAAATACCGTCGGTAATACAGTCGTCGGAAGTCCGTCGGAAATTTTTGACGGATTTCCGACGGATAATATCCGTCGGAATGTTCCGACGGATTAAAATTTCCGACGAGCTAGAACCGACGGACTTATTGTCGTCGGAAATCGCTTGTTTTCTTGTAGTGAAGTGTCTTGAGTTTTGGGAGGGCTCAAAAGGCAGTTCTTTGTTTCACTTAAAAGAAGATGATCATCAAAGATGAAGACTTTTTTAAAGCAAAAGACATCTCAGGATTAAGCTAAGAACTCAGGAAGAGATTAGTGAATCAGCTTTTGCACTGAGCTTAATGCTGTTTGGAGTTGCTTCAAGTTGTGTCAGCATATTTGATCAAGAATAGTAGTTTCAATGAAAATAATATGATGATTCATAATCTTATTTTGGCTTAGTATTTTAACTTCAATTTCGAAAATATTTCAGATCATAACAAAAATCGAAACTATTAACTAAACATATATCCTAACTAAATTTGGTACTAATTTTTTTCATGTATGCTTTAAACCTAAGAAACTAAAAAGGGAAAAAGAGGATTGTTTGGATTCTTAAATGTAAGCAAAAAGAATCCAGTTACTTCTATTCATTATTGTTTGGCATTAGACTGAATTTTGAATATTCTCAATGTAGCAGAGACGAAGTAGCAATAATTTCTAATCCATGTCCCTTCTGAATATTGATAAATGATAGAAAGTAACAATAATTCCTAAACCATCACCTATATTTTGGTTCTTATTCTTGGTGGTTTGAGTTTCCTCAAATCAATCTAACACAATGACGTTCGTTTCTGCTTCTTCCATACTCGCATCAACATCTTCTACAGCTTTCTCTTCCGAGTCCTTCATCTCAACATCATCATCTGTTCCAATGGTACTTAGGTTCCTGCTTATGTTCTCACTGGCGGATTTCAGAGGCTCAAAGTTCTCCCTCAGCTTTCGACTCAGCAGTTGCCTACTTAAATATGTTTGGACTGACTCGCGTGAGTTCTCATTGAGATTTTCGCACATCTGGAAAAGTGGAGAGAGAGAGAGAGAGAGAGGTTAATATTGGTTCTTGACGTAACTATCCGCCAAAAGAAAAAAAGGCATTTACCTGGTTGTAAAGTTGAGCAACTTCTACCCTCTCTTGGTTGTTGTCAACAGCAGCTGCAGAAATTTCTTCTGAAGCTGCGAGATTAAGACTTCCTTGTTAGAACCAAAACCTAAAAAAAAATCTATTTATGAATAACTGTAGAAACATATCACAAAACATACTGATGGGCTCAATCTTAGGCAGTCGATCAAGCATTTCTTTGTCAGCCTCCACAACGCTCGCTCCCGCTGTATCCATCACATTTGTTTCAGTTTCCACTTGTTCAGCACGCATCGGAGATGAACCATATTGTTGTCCCTGCAACCAAAGATCGATAGAGATGAACAATGCTCTGCAGCAGCGAGATGTGAAGAGAAAACAAAATATCAAAATTAAGTGAGTCCACACAAAATGATACATACATAGTGCTCTTCAGCATACTCATAATTCATCGCCGTCTCCAGGAGTTGAAAACGTCTTCTCAGAAAGTCACCAAATCTTCTCTGCGTATCTCTGTGATATAGCATCGGGTTTATCTGGCCTCCATCAGCAGAAGCATTGTTCAGGCTACTCTCTGGGAAGCCAGCTTGTTCAGCAGTAGTCACATAATAAGGGAAGTTCAATTCTTTGCAGATGAACTCTTCGATCCCCAACTCTTTGTCATCAACAATGGCTAGCCATTTTCCAAACCCATGCCTACATTCATCATGTTTCAAGAGAAGGGAAACAACCATATGAGTTGAGCAGCAAGTGAAAAATGTTTTTTTTAAGGTAAAGATCCTCGTTGAAGGGTTCTTACTTGGAAACAGCACGGATCAGTATCTTGTCATGTTCCTCCTTCCAAGATCTTCCACCTCTTAGTCCAGGGAATCTTTGGAAGATGCGGTCAGGGAACACAGGTCTTTCCGGATGGTCTTCCGCAAGTTTCGACTGTCAATCAAACACTGAGAGTTGAGCTCAATTACAAACCCAATTTTATCACACAAGAAGCTCAAGTCTGTAGGCTTACCTTCTCCTCAACTAGCATCAGAACAGCTAGTCTGACAAGCACATCAGCCCTTTTTATTCCCTCTTTGGGGACTCCATCTACAGAGATCATTGCGGTAATAACTTTACTAGGATAGCAGACAAAAAGTAATGAAAACATCTAAAAATGGCAACAAAATATTAATAATCAATCACCTGAAAAATTTGGAGAAGCATCTTCAGTGCCTTCGGCGATGTGTTTCAAAAAAAGCATTCCATAACTGAGCAAAAACAAATTAAACAAGTAGTTAATGACAAAACATCGATCTTTGCAAATAAAAAACGATAAGCATTCCATAACAAATTAAGTCAGTACATACTCTTTTATTTCATCATAGGTCTTCTGCTTTAAGGGATGAACAAACTTCTTCCAATCATAGTTGCCAGCACCGTACCTGCAAATTGTTTATCAGATGAAAAAAATGAGGAAACCATGCATGCCTAACTCAAGGAAGGCACGAACTTGTGCGCAGACACTGAGACCTTATGTGAAAGAAGATATACCTCATCAAAGTCTTTACAAAAGTCTTCCTTTGCGTCTCGTTAAAACCCAGCACCCGGAGAGATTTCCCTTCGCCTTCTATCAAAGGTATTGGCCCCGAGTTATCTTTACAGCAAAGAAGAAAAATTTTACTTAATTGGGAATCTTTGAAACCACTGATGCATGTCGTCTTCAATGACTTATTTGGAAACAGAAAAAATAAAAAGGAATGTTATAGTACCGCGAGTCCTTCTACGGTAAGGCCTTTTAGTTTTAGCCATGATCTGATTTCCCTGTTCAGCTGCTTCACCATCAGTTGATTCGGCTTCATCAGCAGAGCTCACTTCTAAACCAGCAATATCATCTTCTTGATCAATCATCTAGTAATATTAACACGAAGAGGAATAAGAACACCTTTGCTAAAAGATAGGAAACGATTATGGGCAGAAAAACAATATACATGGGGCCATGTAATCGAGAACAAAGCAGACACATGCAGCAACAAAACATAGTTCTTGCAGAAGCAGAAGAAAACATTAATTGGTACAACCAGAATATTTTTGCTCTATTTCAGATGCCTCAAAACCTATTACTTAGTTAGCTTAAACATTACTTCCCGATATTAATTAGCTCCCTAAGCAAGTCAAAAATGAAGAGAGACATGAAACAAATTTATGCATAATTAACAGACAGAGAAGGGTATATAATGACAGGACTATAATTGGACAGACGTTGGATCAAGAACAGCATACCTGCTTAGAGCTTCTCTTCCTCTTTCCAAGAGCATTGAGCTCCTCAGCTTGGTGCCCTTCATATTTGTCTTTTAACAAATCTTCCCAGTACTTTTCTCTATCAGATTTGCCTGCTGAAGACTTGTTTTCTATAGCTTGTGCCTCTAATGCGTCCCCCTCATTTTCATCTATATACTCAAAATTTGCCACCTAAAATACATGAAAGAACACCAAAGAGCTTAAAGGGTAAATCGTATGTGCAGAAATCAAAAGCTTAATTGCAGAAAAAAAAAATGTATATGCATGCACACAGGATAACTTTTGTAGGACATCTCCATGTAATCATTACTCTCTCAAAACTTTTCACATATTCGAAGGAAAACTATCTGAACCATAAGCCCAGTTTTCATTCATAATGTCACACTGCTTTTCGGTTATATGACCCACTACTCCATCCCCTATTCATATTTACACCAGAATTTCACATGCAGAGAAATTCAAACAAGGAAGATTCTATATGCACCATAATAAAATTGGCTCGTTTACAAAAAAAAAACAAGGAAGACAATAAACCATAACAATTATTGAGCATTTAGACAATTCAAAATCTAGTAAAAAGAGGAAGAAAAAGAAAACCTTGAAAGCCTTTAAAAACCCATTTTGCTTTTCATCATCCACCGAGACGTCCTCAGCATCTACATGATCACGGTCAAGCAACCTGCAGAAGAAGAGGTGAAGATAAATCACGAATATTCCATGAAATTAACGATGGTGGCTTTATACTATTAAAATAGAATCAATAGGAAAGTGAAAAAAGAAGAAGAATATATTACTTTTCGATAGCAGCATCATCATAATGAATTTTTCCGAACTTTCCTGCTTCCTCGTTCTCTTCAGAGAAAAGCTCCTTGGAACCATACCTGATGATGTCATCTAACTCATCCTAAATTGAAGTCACGTAAAAAAAACAGTCAATAAACCTTGTAGCAATGAGAATCATTAAGCATATAAACATATATGCACCTAACTCTTATCTGACATTTCTATATTTTGAATTTTGATGTCTGGTGTTTCTATCTTTTACTTCAACTCCAAGTAACAGAATGAAATCTTTATGGTATTTCTATCTTTTAATTTAAAAAAAAAATACCTGACTAAGGTTTTGAGATTGCATTTTGCCCACAACGAGATGCTCTAGAAGCATTTTCTTTTTACTCATTTGCACCATTCTCTCTTCAATAGTACATCGGTTTATGAGCCTGTAAATCATTACCTAAAGACAAAAATATAGGCTTAATAAAAAAATAAAAAAAAGTTGCAACTCCAGCACCCATTAAAGCCATGCAAAGATACCTTATTTGTTTGGCCAAGCCGATGAGCTCTAGCCATAGCCTGAAGATCCGCATGCGGATTCCAATCACTACAAAAGTAGAGAAAAACATTTCAATAAATGCATCTCGTCCCATATTACATGCCATGCCACATGCAATACATCTCCTCTGTCTTAACTTAGAAGATCAAAAGAAACCACTCTGTTCTTTTGGTAACAAATTTCCAACAAGCTTTTATCATTTCATCAACCAGTACTTCCGATTAAGGCATATCCAAGTCATTTTTTCCAGAAACTCAGGCTCTACAGGATTATTTACCTTTTCAAATAACAATTTAAATGAAGAAAAAAACAGCCTCTAAGAGACGTTGGAAATCAAACCTGTCATAAATGAAGACGGTATCGGCGGTTGCAAGGTTTATCCCTAACCCCCCAGCTCTTGTAGAGAGCAAAAAACAGAACCGGTTAGAGTTTTCTGCATTAAAGCGATCTATCCGTTTTTGCCTCTCAGCTCCAGAGACCTTTCCATCGATCCTTTCGTAAAACCAATTCTGACCACACAAAAAAAAAAAACCATGTACGGCACAATATCATACAAAGGATTGTCCTTGATTACGTATAAGCAGAATATAAAAGAAAGTTATAGAGCCAAATAAATTCTGGTGCATAACCAAATAGACGTTATGTTAATGTTCATGGCGTTTCAAGATATAAAGAAGTAAAATTTGAGTGGAAAATCTGTATCGTAAGACATTTGCATAGCAACAACACCAACTGAAGATGTCAATAAACTTGTATTTTCCGAACCTTTATTGACTCTAATTAGAAGAAATCTTGAATCACTTGCTATTCCGCAGCAAACAAGAAAGAAAAATACAGACACATAAATATAGCAAGCTCATCAGCTACCTTATAAGTGCAGTAGTCTTCAAGTAAGTCGAGCATGTGCTGAAACTGTGTGTATATGAGAACTCTGTGCCCTTGCTCTTTTAGTTTGACCATCATTTTATCTAAAAGTTGCAACTTTCCAGAAGATTCCAGGAGTTGTCTTTAATACAGTTAAGAAAAGTTCAAACAAGAGTCAGTACAAAAACTCAACAACATACTATAAAGGAATCCGTCAAGATTTTGTGATGAGATGTTACTTAAAAGCTTCATTTGCATCTTCAAATTGTGGCTCCACACCTTCCACCATGTATGGATGTAGGCAAACTTTCCGTAGCTCCATTAGAACATTTGATACCTAAGAAAATTTAAGTAACTACAGT
Organism: Eutrema heterophyllum; assembly: GCA_002933915.1. Classification (NCBI taxonomy): domain Eukaryota; kingdom Viridiplantae; phylum Streptophyta; class Magnoliopsida; order Brassicales; family Brassicaceae; genus Eutrema; species Eutrema heterophyllum. The sequence goes on along the minus strand of PKMM01011738.1, from coordinate 262,317 downwards.
TTATAAGGTTCCTAAACAAAAACAATATATATATATATATATATGTATTAAATCCGCATCAGCACAGCCGGATCCACAAAACTTACCTGAGCTCCTCCATTTTTTGCCAATATTTTATAACTTTTAGTAATAATAGCTTTGTAAATTTCTCTTTGCTGGCTGCTCAGATCAATCCGCAAAATGAGCTCCTTCTTAGGGGGCATGCCCTTGAGCACGTCTTTCTTTACCCCTGAAACAGCAATCAAAGCAAGATTCACCATTGATCGTATATGGTTCTTCCTGGTGAGATATTTCACCTGGAAGTTTCAAGTATGTTTATTACTAAGATCGAGTTTTTGGTTGATACTTCTGAGCAGATGCGGAGCCAACATTTTGTGGAGCCTTGATATCTGCTCCTCTTGATTGATATGCTTGAATTGCTCTTGGAACTCCTCCAAGCTGCCAAACTGAAAGTTTTTTTTTTTTTAAAGTTAGCTATGTAGCCTATGCTATTATCTATTTTAGTAGATTTACTTATTTATATGTGCTATCATTTAGCTAACCTTGTCCGCATCAAGAAAATGCATGAGCACGAAAAGTTCATCCAAGTTGTTCTGAAAAGCACCAAATAATCAATAGTGATACATAAGAATTAACAGCATAATATATACAAAGACGGCCAATAAAACAGTATACAAGTTTTGAATGGTAGGTAAAGCAATGAAGAGCAGGAATGCATTCTTAGCAAAATGGAGTTTTATTAGATCAGAGGTAGACAACCCTTTACGTGATGCATTTCTGCAACAATTGGTACAATAAATGCTAAGGCATCATCCCAATTTTCAGACAATTATAGAAAGAAGACATCGAAGAATGCATTTTACATTTTATGTGTGTGTTTTACCATAATCAAAACAGTAGCCTTATGGAGAAACAACAATAGCAAATAAAAATCACTGAAACAGCAATTTCAACATTTTCAAATCATAAATTAGGTCCAGCTTTAATTAGAGATCCAACTTTAAATAGGGATCCAACTTCACTCGTTCACAGATGATCATAAGTAATTAGGTATATTCATATGTAGGAACAAACAATCAAAGAACCAAAATCACCAAACGAACCTGAAGTGGTGTTCCCGTCAAAAGAACACGATGCTCACTGGTATACTGCTTCAGTGAAGAGAACAACTTTGAATCCTTATTTTTCAGCCGATGGCCTTCATCAACAATCTAACCAAGAAAAAATGATAATAAGCAACATATATATGAGATAGAAAGAAAGACAGAAAAAAGTAGACTACCATTAAAATAAGACAGAAATATACCATGCATTTCCACTTAATTGGTCTTAGGGCTGCTGTGTCTACGTTGATCATTTCATAAGATGTGAGGATGACATCAAACTTAATTCTGTCCTGCTTGCTTTCTCCACTGACTCCACTCATTTGATTGATCTTCTTATGACCTTTTGGGAAGTAAAACTCATGTTCTCTTATAACAGTACGAGCTTGAGAAGTACCAACGTACATAACCTGAACCGTACGTAAAATGAATATGAACATCATTCCATTAACCAAATAGCATACCATAAACATGATGCGTGCGCAACTGCATACATACCACATTCATATGAGGGGCCCAGGTGGCAAATTCTCTCTCCCAGTTTCGCAGAGTCGAAAGGGGAGCAACTACCAAATACGGAGCCAAGTTTACCTCAAAAAGCGAAGCTAAAAAGGCAATGCTTTGAATTGTTTTGCCTGCAACACCACAAATCTCAATCTTATTAACGTCACATAAATGGAAAAACAAAAGCCTCTCATAATAGACATAAAATATATATGTCACCAGCTAGGGTGGGATATTATTGAAGACATATATACCTAGCCCCATCTCATCGGCAAGAATTACATGAGTTCGCTTTGACCACGAAAACCGCAAAAAGTTAAGCCCTTCAAGCTGGTACGGATGCAATGAGCCTTTGATAACAGAAGACAAATAAATCATAACATATTTAGTATCAAACAAGGGAAGCAATATATCATAGCACTACAGCAGCAGTATAAATAGTTCAAGTAGCATAAAATACCTGTAAGAAATTCAGGAGTATGATCGAACTGTTTGAAATCTTTAAGATCTCTCTCATGTTCGTCATATTTATCTCTGCGATGACCAGAATTTATATCCTTGGACCTTTGAATTTCGTTCTGGAAGGTTGAGATGTCTGATTCAGATTCCCAATAACATTCATCATAAGAAAGTTCTTTGTACTTCACCAGATACTCCTTCCCATCATCTTCTCCCCTGCATCAACAGCAAAAAAACCAATTCAGTTAGACGCAACTCCGTGAAGGATGCAATTTAAAGTTAAGACATGAATTAACAAAAGAAAAGATTTAGCTAACTTAACCTGCAAGAAATAACCCGGTCAACAGTTGTCCACTCAGGAGGAATGGCAACAAAGTCTTCTCCGTTGTTACTGACTGACTCCATTGTAGAATGAAACTTGTTCACCCTGGTTTTTAAATGAGGAATGGATTTGTAAGCCTTCTCGAATTCCTGTTCGGGCACCCTGTGATTGGCAAAACGAAAAGAAAATAAGCCACAAGAGGCACAACAAAACCACCATAAACATAAGAATTAGCATGTTTCAAACATAGCATAAAAGTATGCGGGAGGGAAATACCAAGAGCAGTGCAGGTACGATAAACCCTTCCACTTCACCAGATATTGTTTTTGCTTTGGTACCACATTGTCGGAATCCAGATCATCATTAGATGCCGTAGGACGCATTTCACAGTCCAAAATCTTTTCCATTTCGGTAAGAGGACTAACCTACAAATGGAAAGTAATTGTCGGTCACTGCAGTGTAAAGCAATTAAACCATAGCATTCTTAATACACAATTATCGATGGGTAATAAATCTTCTGCATCTCCCCAATTTTCAACAGCAGAACCTTTCAGAGATATTGGAACTAAGCATTTAACATGGTAAGTATATGTGCGTGCATCCCAATTCTAGGGTTTGTACATTCTAACAGTAAATGTTTGCACAAATTAGACAGAGAGACAAACCGCTTCTCTTTCGGCCATCCCTTCAACCTGTTCAGTAGTCTGATCCTTGTTTGGAACAAAGTCATCTTCGTCATCGGAATCGGAACCATCTAAGGTATAAACTGGTCTACGGTCTGGTCGTACACGTAGCCTATCAACCAAGCTAGCCATTTCTCTGCAAGAAAACACCACAACAATGTTTCCAGTCAGTAAATTCAAAAGGCAAAGCGTAACAGTCACCAAGCTTAACGATAGAATACAAACAAAACTACGAGCCTAGCTATATAAGAAAAATAACCTTTTTTTATTTAAAAAAAAAAATTTACAGTAAAAGAAGGGGTAGATCCGACGTTCTTCTCAAATTTGAGATAACAGAAGTTTAAGATCCTGATCAGCGTATCTGACAAAAATGATTATGATGAAATTTCAAAAACCTAAGCGGGAAGGTCAACGGAAATTTGGTGAGTCCATCAAATCCAAACAAAAAAGGTTATCGTCTCCAAAATCATCAACTCTAAATCTCATCGGAATTCCAAACTCAGAAATCCAGAATTCAAGAGTCATTCTCGCACGAATTTCCCGGAAAACTAATATAATTTTTTTTTTTAAGAAAAAATTAATAATATAACTGCACTTGTAAGCTGGGTATGAGAGGAAGAAAACCCGAAACCTTGCAAACTCAACTTCGACAAAAACCTTTACAAAAAAAAAAAAACGGAGCAGCTAAATCAAAAGCAATTGAACACCGCACATCGCTACTTGATAACCATTAGAACTCGAAAAACACCGGAAGTTCTCGATATTTTGAGTTCAGTGAAGGGGCGACAGTGAGTAAGAGAGGGGATCGACCTTCGGTTGTCGGATTTTGTTGTCGGGAAATATCTCTGAAACCCACAAAATCGAAGACAACGAAGGAGCGAACGAAACGCTGCAAATGCAGGAGTTAGTACGTGACCGGGTGCTTCTTACCGTTTCGAGTAACATATCTTTATATAAGGAGAGAGAGTGGTGACTAATCATTTACTAGCATTTCGCCATTTACAAGATAGGGATTAGGGATGATTTTCTTTGGGCTTGATTGGTATGACCGTATAAGTGATGGTAGAACAGAATCAATATGCTGTTGAAACTTTATGTTCTGATTAATGTACACATTTTAAATAATTGGTAGAGTTGTGAATAATTATATATAAAATTATTTAATATGTTTATTCTTAACATTACATCTATATTTACATTTATAATATAATTTTTTATGATTATTTCATATTTCAATTGTATTTATTATATTATATTTTTATTTAAAATATTATTTTAAAATTAATAGAAAATAAAATTATTTTAAAATTTTAAAATTATTGTATTCATAGTTTTTTAAATAAAAATAAAATATTATGTTGTATTTTATTCATAATTTTTTTATTATTTTAAATTATATAATTTTTAAAATTTTTTTTTATAGATTTTAGAGTTTAATGCTCTACCAAAAAATTCATATAAAAACATCGAGGGGAGGAGTATTTGCAGAGCATTTGCAGTTTTTAATGCTTTTATAAATGCTTTATTAACGATAAAAGGCTTAATGCTTTTTTAAATGCTCTAACAATAATGTCTTTATAAGCGGATGCGGGTGCAAGGTGCGGGTGCGATTGCGGTTGTGGTGATTAAATTTTTCAGAAGTAAATATTTGCAGTTTGGGACATTAACAATTATTGTAGTAGTTTTTTATGATGGAATAAGTGATTATTTTGCGCGCCAATTTTGAAATTTTAACGGATAATACAATAGCTTTTTAAAATAAAATTAGCAAAATAAACACATCTCGTATATAAACTTTTCAAAAGTAAATATTTACTTGGACGTTATCAACGATCACAATTATTTTTATGATTGGATAAACAATTGAAATGGTTATGTTTGCGCGACAATTTTGATATTTTAACAGATAGTGCAATAACAATTTAAAATAAAATTAGTAAATATTTTTAAAATAACATTTTTTAAAAACAAAAAAGGTCAATGTATCTTATTATATAAGGTTTGATAATTTATTACGAGTCAAACTATAAATTTATATTTTGCATGTACATAGGTAACCTAATTTTTTTAAAAATATTTATAATACACATATTTGGAAATAAATATATTTTAGATTTCTTGTCTGAATGGTTGACCAAAAAGGATTTGGTCCGAAGAATTTATATCGTAAGTATCTAATAAGATCTGTATGAAAACATAGAAACAAATAAAAATCATATGAGACGGAGAAATATATGTTATTTGTTTCTAGAAAAGAAGGACATTTCAACCTTAAAGCAAAATGGAGTGTATGCAAATATTATAAAAGGAAATAGAGAGTAAATATATATATGCAATTCAAATATACAAAAAATAGCATATTTGCTTGTACCAATACTCAATAGTATGACTGTACGAGGACAATGTTTCAATACTGTAAAGAAAAATGGCACATGTTTTTGCGGTTGATATATTATATCATTTTAAGAGGTTGATAAGTAAAATTGGAGTGTATACAAATGTTATAAAAAGAAATAGAAAGTAAATACATGCATGTAATTCAAATATACAAAAATAGCATATTTGCTCGAACCAATACTCATTAGTATGACTGTATGAAGATAAAGTTTGAATATAGTAAAGACAAATGGCACATGTTTTTGAGGTTCGTAGATTTTATCATTTTAAGAGGTTGATAAGTAAAAATGGGGTGTATGCAAATGTTATAAAAGAAAATAGAGAGTAAATACATGCATGCAATTCAAATATACAAAATAGCATATTTGCCCAGACCAATACTCAATAGTATGACTGTATATATGAAGATAAGGTTTGATTCTTGTAAAGACAAATGACACATGTTTTTTGCGGTTGGTAGATTTTATCATATTTTTTTTGGATGAATGTTAAATTATATTTAAACCAAAAAATAAATAAATAACGTTTTCTACATCATTGATGCGAGCTATTGAGACAAAAAAAAAACTATTATATTTAAAGGCTAGATCAACAAGTTCTCTTCCTCCATTTAAACAGCAGGTCTTGAAGCAAACCAACTTTGAATTCCGTCTTTGTAACGTGTATCTCCCAACATTAGAATAGAACTGAACCGATTTCGTATTCCTTTGTCGATGAACTTTATCAGTCTTGATGCCGATAATGGATTATTTCAATGTCTATGCATTCCGTTCCCTCCACAACACATGTACTGTCATCTGAAAAAAAATATCGAATGATGAAGCCCTTCATTCAACTCGGCTGAGATCACGATATTAGATTGATAACTGTACTCCATTATGGCAAAAATTCTGGTACCAGAATCCCCGCAGCTAAATTCGTCCACACATGCTTCGAATAGGGATACAAGAAGAATAAATGATTTTGCGTTTCCCTTGGGTCCTGGCAGAATACACAGGGGGTAGAGACATTTGAGTTCGAAGCCTGCATACGATCACCCGTTGAAAGACGATTCTTCAATGCTAGCCACGCCATAAACCCAAACTTTGGACAATTATGCGTGAACCAAATCCCAATAGACCATGGAACACGCGGAGACGATATTCTCAGTTGATCCCGAGTAGTTTTGGTGTTGAAACAACTCTTGTATTTATCCCCCATCGATCTCCAGAAAAATATATCTTTCTCATGATCTCTGTATCGTTGTCGAATTGCCTCAAGTTCATCCTCCACCCTGTTCAGATCTGAATTTATGTGCCTTCTCCTCCTGTGTCTAATGATGGCGTCTTCAACCGTAGACTCTTCTCTGATCCCCAGATCGATGAAACCCCGAGATCCAGTGAGTGTCAAGAGTTTCCCTAAAGAGGACCAATTATCATACCAGAATAGTGATGTTCTAGCATTTCTAATCTCCACTTTCATAAATGATGTTGCTTGTTGCCGAATTTTCAAAATTTGTTTCCTCATCCAAGCTCCCGGAGAATTGATTGAGGTAGGATTTTATCATTTTAAGATGTTGATAAGTAAAAATGGAGTGTATGCAAATGTTATAAAAGGAAATAGAGAGTAAATACATGCATGCAATTCAAATATACTGATACACAGAGTTTTAACCCTATAATAAACTACTGCAAGTGCACAGCAAAAGTTGTAGTAATCTATGGGTCGAATCCACAAGGACCAAGTGAAACACTACGAGAATGCATGAAGAAAGTAAATCTAAGACGAATGCAATTATTTGTGGTTTTATGAATGAACTAAAACTAAGAATGCAAATAAAACGATGTAAGTTTGATGGAGGGAAACGCTAGGTTTTGGGTAATTCGCAGGAAATCAAGAATCACAAATCACAAAATTAAACAGGAAAATCATTAAACACGTTCTAGAACTCAAATCAATGTTTTATAACCAACCTACTGTCGTAGTATTAATTATTATGCTTAATAACCTAAGATTCTAAATTGTCGTTTGAATTCATGAAACTAAACATGCTTTAAGATCGAGTTTGATATGTTCACAAAACGCCTTAACATCAGCTTTCGTTGGTTAAGGACGTTTTGCTCATCTATGTTCTTTCATGCTTTTAAACAAACACTTTTGATGTGTTAAACAACCTAAGATCAGAAACTAGGTAGCTAATCAAGTTTCAACACTAAGAACAACAATAGATGAAGAACTAGAAGATAGATCCATATTCTAACCAATCTGATTCAACGATTCATGAAATTCCCTTGAAACCCTAAAACCTAACTAAGAGATTACTCAGACATAGAATCAGAGAAACTACAAAGAGATAAAGAAGAAATCATAATCCAATAGAAAATAATAAACAAGGGTTCAGAAATCTTCTCAAAAGCTTGTAGAGTCAGAGATTCGTCTCCCCAAAGTCTCCAAAAGAAAAACTCCAAAAGTCTCAATGAAAAATAAAGTGTAGCCTTCAAAGAGGCTGAAAATAAGTATATATATGTTATGGGTCGAATTAGGTTGAGTTAGGATGATTCTGGGGCAAAACATGAAGTTTAGAAACTGCATTTTTTGTCTGGGAAGTGCATCGATCAATGCAAGGTATGCATCGGTCGATTCTGAAATCTCTGTCATGTTGCATCGATCGATGCAAGCCTCCATGTTCTGCGCATGCTTCTTCTGCGAGGCAGATTGACCTGTCTTCAGTAAATCGGGTAGAACTCTTGATCTCACCGTTGGATTTCTTCAAACCACTTGAAAATGAAAGCTAATTCACAGCTCTATATTGTGTATAAATTTCAGCTCGATCCACTGGTGGGTAGACCTTCAACAAATGCCAAACTTCAGACACTTCTGCATGACTCTTCATTTCCAGTTTCACCTTTTGCAACCAAAATGCCTTGTTTCCTTCCAAATCAACATAAAACCTGTAAAGACTTGATAAAAGACTAAAAGACTCTAAAAACATACTTTGACTCAATAAAAGACTCACAACCAACACAAAAAAACATATGTTAGAAAGCGGTAAAAACCGAGTACATCATATACAAAAATAACATATTTGCTCATACCAATACTCAATAGTATGACTGTATCAGGATAAGGTTTGAATCTTGTAAAGACAAATGACACATGTTTTTGCGGTTGATAGATTTTATCATTTTAAGAGGTTGATAAGTAAAAATGGAATGTATGCAAATGTTATAAAAAGAAATAGAGAGTAAATACATGCATGCAATTCAAATATACAAAAATAGCATATTTGCTCGTACCAATACTCAATAGTATGACTGTATGAGGATAAGGTTTGAATACTGTAAAAACAAATGGCACATGTTTTTGCGGTTGGTAGATTTTATCATTTTAAAAGGTTGATAAGTAAAAATAGAGTGTATGCAAATGTTATAAAAGGAAATAGAGAGCAAATTCATGCATGCAATTCAAATATACAAAAAATAGCATATTTGCTCGTACCAATACTCAATAGTATGACTGTATGAGGATAAGGTTTGAATCTTGTAAAGACAAATGGCACATGTTTTTGCGGTTGGTAGATTTTATCATTTTAAGAGGTTGATAAGTAAAAATGGAGTGGATGCAAATGTTATAACAGGAAATAGAGAATAAATAAATACATGCAATTCAAATATACAAAAAAATAGCATATTTGCTCAGACCAATACTCAATAGTATGACTGTATGAGGATAAGGTTTGAAATTTGTAAAGATAAATGACACATGTTTTTGCGGTTGGTAGATTTTATCATTTTAAGATGTTGATATGTAAAAATGAAGTGTATGCAAATGTTCAAAGGAGATAGAGAGTAAATACATGCATGCAATTTAAATATACAAAATAAAACATATTTGTTCGTACCAATACTCAATAGTATGATTGTATGAGGATAAGGTTTGAATATTGTAAAGACAAATGACACATGTTTTTGCGATTGATAGATTTTATCATCTTAAAAGGTTGATAAGTTAAAATGGAGTGTATTCAAATGTTATAAAAGAAAATAGAGAGTAAATACATGCATGTAATTCAAATATACAAAATAGCATATTTGCTCATACCAATACTCAATAGTATGACTGTACGAGGATAAGGTTTGAATATTGTAAAGACAAATGACACATGTTTTTGCGGTTGGTAGATTTTATCATTTTAAGAGGTTGATAAGTAAAAATTTGAGTGTATGCAAATGTTATAAAAGGAAATAGGGAGTAATTACATGTATGCAATTCAAATATACAAAAATAGCATATTTATTTGCTCATACTAATACTCAATAGTATGACTATATGATGATAAGGTTTGAATACATTAAAGACAAATGACACTTGTTTTTGCGGTAGTTAGATTTTAAGAGGTTGATAAGTAAAATTGGAGTGTATGCAAATGTTATAAAAGGAAATAGAGAGTAAATACATGTATGCAATTCAAATATACAAAATATCATATTTGCTCGTATCAATACTCAATAGTATGACTGTATGAGGATAAGATTTGAATCTTGTAAAGACAAATGGCACATGTTTTTGCGGTTGATATATTTTATCATTTTAAGAGGTTGATAAGTAAAAATTGAGTGTATGCAAATGTTATAAAAGAAAATAGAGAGTAAATACATTCATGCAATTCAAATATACAAAAAATAGCATATTTGCTCGTACAAATACTCAATAGTATGACTGTATGAAGATAAGGTTTGAATACTGTAAAGACAAAAGGCACATGTTTTTTCGGTTGTTAGATTTTAAGAGGTTGATAATTAAAATTCACTAGATCGCAATATATTTGTTTGTATATTTAAATCAAGTTTTGGCCTATAAAATGGTTGTTCCGTGGAAGAACTCTTACCAACTATGTCTTATTTATATGGAAAAATAAGAAACTCACGAATCTCTTTTGCAAGAAAGTCGGCATGGACATTTAAAACACGTGGGATAAGGACTATGCTAAAATTCTCAAAAACATCTATGAAGATGTAGAAAGAATATAATTCCGAAGTAAACGCCAACCAATTCATCGGGCTCTCTATCATTTTCACTAAGTTTGAACAATCCGTCTCGATTCGAATCAAATTGGAATATATTTTATTATTTTAAATTTAATATATTAAATCTATTTTATTGACACGTGTTAAATTTTGTAATTTTATGTATTGCATTCTAGTAGATATTCGCTTTTCTCTAGATTGTAATACTTATCGAAAGAATTACAAATTTTAACATGTGTCGATAAATTATATTTTATATTTTGATTTTAAAATTTATAATTATGTTCTAATTTGATTGTTTCCTATTTTAAATATTTATTTTTGGTCAACCAATTATTAAATAACTATTTTAGATTTTGCTAACTTTTATATCGTTTCAAGAAAGGAAATTTACAGGAAAAGGAAACGAACCAAAATTGTGTGTATATATATATATATATACTGTATAATAGAAAGAAAACCAAAAAGGAAAAATTTCTTAGATTCAAATAAATTAAATACATTTCATAATATAGTGATATACCAAATTTGTTATTACTTATTTTCTGATGTATTTTTCTTTTTTGTTAGCTAAAAAAACTTAAATAATAAGATTTTTTCTGTCAAAATTATTAACATCAATTATATCTTATTATATAAAACTGGATCTGTCAAAATTATTAACATAAATGATATCTTATTGTATAAAGTTGGATCTCTCAACGTGAGCGTGACACGTTGGATAATTTTCACTCACGAGATTGTGACATTTGTCACGGTTAATTTAGATCTTGACATGTGTCAATTAATTAAAAAAATAAAAATGAATTAAAGTAAATATTAAAAAATGTTAAACTAAAAAAAATGCAATCTCAAAAAAAAAAAAAAAAATAAGCAAGGAAAACTTACAATAAAGGAAAGTGACAAAAGAAAACTTAAAAGTTTATACCACGACTGATAACACCATATTTTACATCTTTTTAAGGTTTGTTTTCGTAAGTTTTTAATCCCACTTTGTATAGTTTTGGGATCTTTTCATGCATTTTAGTCTCATTTCATATTGACTTGCGTTTTAGAAGTCCTATAGAGTTTTGTGTCGTTTTTGGCTTACTGGAGCTATTTTCAGGTGTTCTTGGAGTTTGAGAAGTTAGAGAAGTGTGAATAGCAATCATGGAAGGTCAAAGGGACAAGAAAGACAAGGAAAAGGTGATGGAGTCCTTGATGATCAGTTTTATTGGCCATGTGGTCGATAATGAGGGCCGATAAAACACCTTGTCTTGTGCCAAGCCATTTTATCGGCCATTTGGCCGATAAAACATGCCTGATAAAAGCAAAGATCAAGCATCGAGAATATATGTCTGGAAGATCGACTCTTATGGAAGCCTTCCCTTTGGATTTAGCTTTGGAGCTCTTCATCAAAGTTGTCGGCAATTGAGTTAGCTTTCCAATGGGAGCAGTTTCAGGTCGTTCTGAGCTGTATTGAAGGAGTTACATCGGATTTAGTGGACACATATCAACTCTGCCGCGAAAGAGATGCATCCGAGAATGAAGGCTCCCTGGTGAAGTTTATATCGGCCATATGGTCGATAATGCTGGCCGATAAAACCACCTACGGATTTCAACATCACTTTTAATGTCCCTTTTTGTATTTAAGTCATTCCTTACCAACTAAACCATTAAGTCTTCTTTCCCCAAAACGAAAAGTCTCTCTTGGGAGAGCTCAAGAACACCCTTTGGTGTTCTTGAATGGATCTTCATGTATATATCACATAAGGGAAGATTTCTTCACTTTTATTTCATACTATCTTTATTTGAATCTTCTTCTTTCTTTTCTATGGTTTAATTTTGTGATTCAAGTTGTTTTTGTGAGTTGACTTTTTCTAGGTTCTTTGTGTTCTTCATGTTCTTGTGAATAGCTTTTTGTTGGATCATGATTAGGCTTGATTTGGATGGATTGATGATTTCTTGTTGATCTTTAGGCTTAGATAATCATTTGTTCACATGTTTAGAAGTGATCTTAATGTTAGAGTTGAATTAGCTACTCAATTTCTAGATCATGGTCGATTTACACTCGAGAGAGGTTTGGTAGATTGTCTAGAAGATTTCTAAACGTGCTTTTCATTCTTAACCGATGGCCATCGTGATTAAGGTGAATTGTTGGCTTAAAAGGACTTATGTTTTATGCTTGTTGATAATTTGGTTGCAATTGAGAGATTAGCTAATTCAAATTATCAATAAAGGGTTTAGCATCATGAGAGTGAGTTAAGTTATTTGTGTGCTCCTTGCCAAAGAATGAATGTTTATGCATCATTAGTAAATTGTCTTGATGGTTAAATAATGGTGATTTATGATGATTTTGGATAATTCTTTCACTTAGGTTCTTAGGTTGATTATTAATGCTAGACTTGACTTGATAAACCGAAGTCTAGAACTGTACCTAGATCAGGTAGTTCTAGTTTGGCGTGACAAACCGAACTAGAGTTACACCCTAGAATTTTTGGTCTCATCCCATGCATTAGGGATAGATTCGAGTAAACGGTGTTAGTGCTATATTAAGTTTGTTCATTCGAGTCTTGACCTTATGCATTTCACACCCGGAAGGAGTTAGATGAATTGCTTGAACCGAACCTTTTGTGAGCTTTACATATCATTCACAATTGGCCATTGTAGTTTAGTGTGTTTAGTGAACTAATTGGACTTGGGATTAATGCTCATCGATTATCTTTGATTGCAAACGGAAGTTTATGATAATCGGGTAATCGATGAAGAGATTGGTACCACGAGAGTGGATTAGTCTTATGTTTGTGTTCCATGTTCTAAGATAGCGTTTAATGCTTCCGAAAGAATCATTGTTTAATTATTAATCAACTCTTCGATAGTTTAAGCCATGATCCAACGTTTTCTCTTTGTGTTTTATTTTCTTTCTTTTATTTTATTTCTTGCATTTTGATCTCTTTCTTCTTTCTTTTTTGTATAAAGCAAACCATTTTGTATGTTTTGCTCTAGCTTAGTTTGTTTCTCTTATCTTTGGTGTGTAATCTTTATTCTCTGTGGGATCGATCCTAAAGTGCTACATCGACATACCGTTATGATTGCGGTAGTGTGCGCATTAGGTTAATTGGTGCGGGTAAAACACGCGAAATCAATTTGGCGCCGTTGCGGGGGAGTAAACGATTGCCATTAGAGTTAGGATTCATTTTAAGTCTAGGGCCTTTTATTTTCTTTTGTCACAACCGTCAAGCTACGTTTGAGAAGTTAGAGGAGTGTGGATAGCAATCATGGAAGGTCAAAGGGGCAAAAAAAACAAGGAAAAAGTGATGGAGTCCCTGATGATCAGTTTTATCGGCCATGTGGTCGATAATGAGGGCCGATAAAACACCTTGTCTCGTGCCAAGAAGACGTTGCTCCTGCCAAGCCATTTTATCGGCCATTTGGCCGATAAAACATGCCCGATAAAAGCAAAGATCAAAAATCGAGAATTATAAAAAGACCAAATTTAAAAAAGAAAAATTATAAATATACTCTAAATTTAAAAGGAAAAACTAAAAAAAGACAATCTTACAAAAATAGAAAACAATAATAAGTAAGAAAAACTTACAATAAAGGAAAGTGACAAAAGAAAACTTAAAAGTTTATACCACGACCAAACTTAAGAAAGAGAAATTATAAATATACTCTAAACTTAAAAGAAAAATTATTAATTAACGACCAAACTTAAAAATTTATAATCATTTCCATTATGACAAAAAGAAACTTAAAAAAGGAAAATTATTAATATACAATCACGACCAAACTATATATGTATGTGTCATGTGTATACGTAAGAGAACAAATGACATATGTTTCACCAAATTTTTTCTTCAAAATATATATTTATTTCATATGTTTTTGAAATTAATCATAATTTTTTTAAAAGTACCCGATTTCTTATATGTTTAGATTTCATATTAAAATTTTAAACATGTCAAATTTTATTTAATATATAATGCAGAATGTTTCAAAGTTAGTAACTCGCATGATCGCGACACGTGTTAAGTTAATCGATTAGATTTTGACATGTGTTTAATAAATTTCCAATTATATTTTGACATGTGTGACGTGTTTCGTAAATTTCCAATTATATTTTAAACGTGTTAAGTTAATCGATTAGATTTTGGCATATATTTAATAAATTTCCAATTATATTTTGACACGTGTTTCATAAAATTTCAATTATATTTTAACACATAATATTAATAATAAAAGTAAAATTTTAGGAATCTTAAAAGATATTAGGAAGAAAATAGACAAAAACTATAATCTTAATGGTATTAGGAAAAAAAGTAGTAGTTATGTTTAGATTAAGGAAATTAAATAAAAACTACAGATGAAAACCAAAGTTTTTTAAAAAAAGGAAAAATCATATTTCAAATTAGAATAAGAAAATTAAACAATAGATAACAATCATAAAAAATAAAATAAAAAAGCCAAAAAAAAAAAATTTAAATAATATTTCAATTTAGAATAAGGAAATCTTATAATATAAAATTGAATGTTTTAAAGTTGCTAATTCACCTAATTGCGACACGTGCCAAGTCAAAGTTGGAAAAATTAAAAATCGATTAATAAAAAACTCAAAAATTCTGAAAATTCATAACCGATTTATAATCATAAAAGGTAAAGTTACTAAAAATAAAAATTAAAAAAATTAAATTGATCTTAAAAGGTAAAATTAATATAAAGGAAAAAACATTCCTTAGTTTTTCCATTTAGATTAAAAAAAAATAATCATAAAGGAAAAGAATTCTAATTTCTCACCTTTATATAAACCACAATTTTGTAATATGTCAATTAGACACCAAATAATTAAAAGTCTAATAATCGTATCTAAAATTATTTACTGTATTTCTTCACCAAATTTTTCTTTCAAGGTATATATTTATTTCATCGTAAACTTTGTTTCTTTGTTTATGTATTATATATTTTCACGGGTTATCTAATTTTGTTTTCCATTTTTTTGTTTTTAATTTTTTTAAATTACAAATCCGCATATATGCGGGTATTTATCTAGTACATTATATATTTTCATCTTTAATAACTACGATAGTGAGATGTTGAAATCGTATTATCAAAAAAAGAAAAAGAAAAAAAAGAGATGTTGAAATCGTTGATGAAATTGATCGGACATGAAAGGTTGAGAAAGATAATAATGGATATTTTAGAAGATTGTACATATGTAATTCTCAATCCATGGATCAATCTCGATCGCAATGATATTGGATTCGTTGAAAAGTTGATTTAGAGAGTTTTAATCTCGTCCAATCTTGAGATTCATTTGAGTTCGAAAATGTATTCAATATACTTTATCTTTGAGAACCCAAAAATGTGTATATTCTTTATATAAAAAATGTTTATTTTCGCTCCAATTGATTATTAAAATATTTTTTAACTTCATTTACCTGCAAAATTTGAAATTTTACAAGTCAATGCATGTGTGGCCTATATGCCTAAATACGAACGATGAAACCTAAGAAAGGCATTAAAAAGTCATAGGTAAAAATCGTTAAAATTTGCGTTTTGGACCATGCGGAAGAAAAGTTTTGAACGGAGTTAGGTTTGTGTTAGTAGTGACTTGGGGTCTGTTGGGTTACAATATAGATGTGTGTTTATTGTGTTAATGTGCTTTGTAAGCTAAAGTGCATGCCGTAGGAGTGTCGGTATGAGCGATCATGGCTGTTATACGTCGGATTAAACATATTCAGATAACCCATTGAATTATATAATTTCTATTTATAGAACTATAACAAAAATGTTAAACATGATAGCTATCGGCTTGATCGGTGTGATCGTTTTTTTTGTTTGATGAAGGATATTCTATTAAAATTGCGAACGAAAATATTACACACGATGATAAAAATATAAAATATAAGAACAACAAAATTACTAGATAGCACAAGAGCAAAATAATGACCGCAATAAGGATATTAAAAGGCATAATTCAAACAAGTCTTGAAACCAAAAAGCCTCGATGAGCCCCAAGAAAATAGAGGGAAATCTCACAATACTCCTAGCAGGAACGGCGGCTAAAAAATTAACAATGGGGGAAAACTTACACCGAAAACAAACAGGAAACTGACTTAGCCGAGTCAAACCACCAACCCAAAACAAGAGAGCAAAGCCGGAACTCCACGCAATCCTTCGAACCCGGTTTGATCGTTTTGATCGTGCATTTGCGTACCCCATGAATTGCCGGTGTGTTGGTCAATGTCATGTATGAACAAGTGTTCATAAGCTTGTATATTTCTTTTGTCGATGTATATTTTTCTGTTTACTACTATAAACGTAGGCCTTTGCTATAAAATTGTTGAAAAGCTTTAGTGGACGTGAATTTGCCCATTTATGATTTATCAGAGATTAATTAAGATAAATATTTGTAGATATTTAAAAAACTATTAACGATTCTAACGAACTATAGAATTGAATAAAAAGATGTAATTGATAGATCATGTCGCAAATTAAAATTATACGTATTCTTATAAATAATATATCTTAGTAGTTTCTATTTAACTTAAATCTTTTCCAAGAAAATGTGTCTCCTTAAAACTGATATATAGTTTTAGTTTAAAATTATAGCAAAAGCTTTCATAGCTCAGTAAGCAGGAGGTCTTGAGTTCATAGCTTTCATAACTCTCAATCAAAGCATGCTTTCATGGTTTTAAATTAAGCTTTCCTTCCATCCACTTGTTTATCATATCCAGTCTACAACTATGCTTGTATTGGATGTTTATTTTTGTATATAATACTTATATTGGATTTTTCATATGTATCAGACTATCAGTATGAATAAAGAGATAAAATGATAGTTATGATATTTTATGGTGGCTTAAATCTAATGCTTTACCAGCTTTAAGGAAAGACCGACCGGGTACTAAATGTTTCATTTTAAATACTAAATGTTTCATTTTAAACTAGCCATGTAATTATAAATCGTGGACATAGTTTATTTGATTATACCATGTTGTAAAGTAACATGTTTCCGCTGTGATAATGTTCATTCACATATAGTATAGTATGTTTTGAAGTTTTCAAAAATAATTGAATATAGTATTGGTAAATAGTAAATACTCTATAATACTTTGGGGACTAGAATCAATAAATGGGAAGAGTCAGGCGTTCACTAGTTACGAGTAAAACAATCTATTCAATGTTCTTCTCCTTAAGTCAGACAAAGTTTCCACGTGCTTTGACCTTTATCATGTTCCAGAATGACCACC
Source organism: Eutrema heterophyllum (assembly GCA_002933915.1). NCBI lineage: Eukaryota > Viridiplantae > Streptophyta > Magnoliopsida > Brassicales > Brassicaceae > Eutrema > Eutrema heterophyllum. The sequence goes on along the minus strand of PKMM01011738.1, from coordinate 244,611 downwards.
TTCATGCCCCCTAATCGTCTACGGCTCACCCTTGGCCTTACCGTGCGTCCTCCCATTGAAATCTGAATAATGAGTGTTTCTGCTAAAATTATGTTACTTCAGTTTCTTCTACTTCAGTGAAGAAGGCGACTACAAATAGGACGACATCTCTATATGTTCATCCAAAATTTTCCATTTACTCTGTATTGCTCAAAAGTAAAAATAATACATAATGATTTACAGAATATAGATATGTGAAATGTTCTCCAAACCAATAGAAGACTAGTTTTAAGTTAAAACTTTTAACTTTCGGATTATTCGGGTACATTTAAAAGTTTTAATTTTAACGATGAAAATGTAAGTAAACCATTATAAAATCTGGAGCTAAACAACTTTATTATTGGATGAAAGATATTACCGTGCGATGTGTATGTAGCTGCTTCTGAAATGTTATAAATATTAACCAAAAATGTATTTGCCTTTTGGTGAGAAATGGGGTTGAGTGCGATCCAGTAGAAGGTTGAGAACTGAGATAGTGGTGTGAGCAAAACAACACAGATAAATCATTCTCGAATACTCCTAGTGGTTGTCCACTCTGTCAGATGAGTGTGAAATTTACATATATATATTTTGTTTAACTTAAATCAAGCTCTTGACGTTCCAAAATAAAAATAAAAAATAACTTCGTTTTATTGAATTTTCATATATATAACATTGTAGAGATAACAATTTTGTGCCATTCTAAAAAAAATACCATTGTTTGGTTTAGTTTTAAAATACCAAAACTTATATTAAAAAAAAAAGACCACAAACGCATACGCATTTCGAAAGGGTTTCAAACGCTTAAGAAATGATTTGAAATCAATTGTAGATAAAGTTATTAAACTTTCTAAATTTTTGTTTTCGGTAGTTTTGAATCTCTTAAGAAATGATGTCCCGAAAACAAATCACAAAATGTTGTCTATTATATAATATTATTATTTTGGAAACAAAAAAGTGACCTCAATAGTTAGCACTTAATTATCCAACATAACACGATGGGACTTGTAAGAAGCTTCGCTGACACATTTATAAATCTGAACGGCTGAAATCAGTAATGGCCTCACCGTTCTCATGTACTCTCACATTTCTCGTCCTATTTTGTTTTGTTTTTCTTTCTCAACTGGTTGTTGCCTTTTGAAAGGTAGAATCAGTTTATCGCTTCACCGAATAAATTTGTCATAAGACATTAATGTCCGTAAAAAATAAAGTAAAATACGTAATTACTAATTATAAACCATAATGCATCACATAACGAGTTATATTTTTTAAAATGTATATTTATTTAGGGGTGATCATTATGAAAAAAACTATCTGTTTCGAACAAAATAATTTATTTAAAAATCGGATTATATCTTAATATGGTTTAAATGAATTCATTTTTTCTAAATATAAAAATTAGAATCCGATTTCAATTTGAATCAATAAAGTAGGTTATAGGTTTCTTTAAATTTTTGATTAACATTTAAACCAAACCGAAATCAAAATTTGATTAAAATTTGATCATAAGTTTGATTTTAAATTTCAAACCAAATCAAATTCAAAAGTGTACTAAACTATCCATATTATATTATATGTTATTTTGAATGTCATTATTCATAAACAAAAAAAAAACCCCCCAAAACATGAACCAACTGAACCAAAACTATTTCGATACCCCTATATTTATTTACACAAATTACAAGTTATTGCATATTGATGTGCTTAAATCCTGAAAAATCATTTAAGACATTGTTATAAAACTGTAAACTGTTAAAATCATAAGATACTTTAGTACGATAATCTTTGTATATACAAAATTTTGAAATAAATTATTTATGAGTAATTTAAAAAAAAAAATTGAAAAAAATAGCATATCAAAATTTTAAATAGTTAAGATTATAAATATATATGAATTTGACTTTTAAAAATTTATTCTTATCCGCGGTCTAGTTAATGGCTGTATCCAAACACGGCCTTAGACTCTTAGGGTAAACGAAGAAGGAAAAAGAAGAAATAAATCAACGGTCAACATTTCGTTTCCTCTGTTTTCGCTTCCAAATAAACAAACAAAAACTTCTCTTTCTCAAAAAGAAAGCAAAAGAAAAAAAAATCTTCTTCCGCACTCTTTGCTGGAGCTCGTGCAAATGTAGGTTAGCTTGAGAACTGATCGGAGATAATGGCCAAGTGTCACCGGAACAATATCGGATCTCTCATTCTTGACCGTGCTCCTACCACTTCTTCCTCTACTTCCGGAAACCATTTCCGGCTCTGGAGCACCTTCTCTAGATCCGCATTCCGCAGGAAGATCTTCGACGCCGTTAGCTGCGGCGGTAGTTCACGTTACCGACACGAGCTCCGGGAAGAGGAAGACGAGGGAAGTTACGTGACGGTGACGGAGAAGCCAGCGGTCGCATCGAGGGATGCGAAAGCCAATACTATCGGGGCGGCGTTGAATGGCGTGGCGTTCGAGGAGAAAGTGAAGAAATCGGAGAAGCTCAGCGATCTATTGAATTTAGCGGAGGTGGAAGCTGACGTGGAGACGAAGAAGAAGGAGGAAGCGCTTGAGGTGCTGAAGCGCGTTGTCAGGGAGTTACAAGCGGCGGCGGCGCGTGGAGTCGAGGAAGGCGGAGACTGTCAGAAGAAATTAGCGGCGGCGAGTGAGGTGCGGTTGCTGACGAAGGAGGATTCGGAGGCGAGAGTGACGCTGGCGATGCTCGGCGCGATTCCGCCGCTAGTCAGTATGATCGACGACTCGCGAATCGCAGACGCCCAGATCGCGTCGCTTTACGCTCTGCTCAATCTAGGGATCGGTAACGACGCGTGAGTCTCAATCCCTCTCCTGAGTTTTGATTATATTTCTTGGTCTTCACTTCCATTGCAAGTTCGAATTTCTGGAAAAAAAATGAAAACTTTCTCCCGATTTTGATTTTCCTTGAAATATTTGCCATTGTTGTTGTTTTTGTTTGTTTGTTCTATGTGAAGCTTTTCGTCTTTGTTTGTTTGTTTGGGCGAAATAATTTATGTTTTTGTCTGCCAAAATTGATTTGGTTTCATCCGTTAAGTCACTCTTCACGCTTCTTTTTTTAATACGAACAATTTGCGTAACTTGAAGCATTTATTTCAATCTTTTCCCCATTTTAGACCTTCCACATTCTGAAGAGATAAACCCCAATTTTGTTTGCAGGAACAAAGCAGCCATTGTTAAGGCCGGGGCTGTTCACAAAATGCTGAAGCTAATCGAGTCTCCAAACACACCTGATCAATCAATTGCAGAAGCCGTGGTCGCCAATTTCCTCGGATTAAGCGCTTTAGACTCGAACAAACCGATCATCGGTTCTTCGGGAGCAATCAACTTCCTAGTGAAAACTCTTCAGAATTCGGACGAAACAAGCAGCTCACAAGCCCGAGAGGACGCTCTGAGAGCTCTGTACAACCTCTCAATCTATCAACCAAACGTTTCTTTCATCCTCGAAACCGATTTAATCACGTTTCTCTTAAACACATTGGGAGATATGGAAGTGAGCGAGAGGATTCTCGCCATCTTGAGCAATATAGTGGCAGTCCCAGAAGGAAGGAAAGCTATAAGTTCAGTATGCGACGCATTCCCGGTTTTAGTCGATGTACTGAACTGGACCGACTCTCCCGGATGCCAAGAAAAGGTGACTTACATACTAATGTTGATGGCTCACAAGGGATACGGAGATCGACAAGCAATGATTGAAGCGGGAATCGAATCATCGCTGCTGGAATTAACCCTTTTAGGAAGCGCATTGGCTCAGAAGAGAGCCTCGAGGATATTAGAGTGTCTTAGAGTAGACAAAGGGAAGCAAGTCTTGGATAGTACCGGATCATGCGGAGCCTTATCCGCACCTATCTATGGGACCAGAGACAACGGTTTGGACCACGGGGAAAGCGATCTGATGATGAGCGAAGAGAGGAAAGCCGTGAAGCAGCTAGTGCAGCAGAGTTTACAGAGCAATATGAAGAGAATCGTGAAGAGAGCTAATTTGCCACAAGACTTTGTTCCTTCAGAGCATTTTAAGTCACTCTCTATGAGCTCCACTTCAAAGAGCCTCCCTTTTTGAAAAAAAAAACGTAAGTCTTTCATCATTAGCCATATTGGTGATTATATTAAATTAAGTAGATGTCGCATTGATATGTTTAGTTAACTTTCTCCTCAAGGCTTTGTGATTTGATGCTCTGTCTGTCTCTCACTGACTGACAGTGGCATCAAGTGTAAATTCGGGGAAGATTAGGGAGCATTGACTTAGTCTCTCACATGCACTTCACCAGTTTTTTAGACCTCATCGAAACCCCACCCCACATAGCCTGAATCCTGAAATTACCAAATTGCCCATCTTCCTTAACCAAAGTGTCGGTCATTTCCTTTTCTAAAGTAATGGCTTGGTCGGTCCACTCTTGCCTTTGCCTTTATTGTTTGTATTTAATTTTGTTTTTTTTTGTGTAAAATATGTTTTTTTTTTTCCGAATGGAGTTTGGATTCTTTTGAGACGATAGTTTATGGTTGTGCTGTTGTTTTCCGAATAGAAAATAGAGTTTGCCTGAATAAACAATGTGGCGGCGTGGAGAAATTGGATATGTGGATCTAACTACATTTGTTTTTTCTTGTTGTGTTTTGTAGCGAGTTTTTTTACTCAAATTCATTTTTTAATTAATAAAGAATAATCAAGCATCACGTCTTGTAGGTGTCATCACGAAGCATTTCTGCAAAAATTAAAGGGGGACCCAAAAAAATCTCTGACCTGAGTTAACAAGAGGAAGGAAAAACAAAGAAGAAGAGTGTTGCTTCGACAGATCTCATCAGCTTCTGAGGTATGCGACAAAAGACCACAGAAACAATCTTATATACTGCATAGTGTACTCAACGTACGATGTGTCGCTGTATTGTTCATGTGGAATTGCCTTTTTTTGTTTGTTTGGGTTGTGGCTTTGTTAATTTTTTTATAACTCTAATTATATGGTGTAAATGCCCTTTTTCCTGGCTTATGAGTTATGAGAGTAATCAGTATTCATCCTTAAAATTTTGAGTATGTTTATTTTCTTTTCTTTAACAACAAAAAATGTTTATTTTCTTTTTCCTTTAAGCAGGAGAGTATGATTATAAATATTACAAGGAATCATCGATGTATACTTCGAAAAATCCCAATAAGTATTTAAGGATGGTCCCAAAATTGAAAAAGTACATAAATGAAAGGTGGGAGAGGCATGTGGGAGTGTGACTGCTTTCATTAAAGCAGTCTATTTTATTTGGTTTTGATATTGATTTAATGTTATGGAAAACACTCTTCTTTGGGCCTTTGGCTACACTAAAGCTGCACTAGCTGTCTATGTATATATGGACATTATACTTATCTACTACCATTTAATTTTCCAATAATTATAGGTGTTCTATAAATATGATTAGGGTCACTTTTTAAACTCGATGAGTTGATAATGTTATCCGTATCTAACTTAAAGACACTTGAGACTCCGAAACTAGGCTAATGGCATTTTGTAATACAACGAATGAAAGTGGATTTTTTGCAAAACTGAATAATAGATTCAAATAAACGAAAACAAACTACCATTAACTGAAAACCTGCTGACACAAAAACAAAATTAACTGAAATTGACGGAATGTCATAAATCATTTAATTTGGTGACATTGTAAGATAATCTTTCGATAAATGTTAACCACAATTCCGCAAAAAAAAAAAAAATGTAATTGGGAAGAACATGCAAAATCATAAAATCATTTCGCCATCCCTTATCTTACCAATAGAATCATTTCGCCATACCTTATCTTACCAATTAGAGCTAATCGCTGGTCGAATCGAAACAGTGCGGCCGCTAATAGTTTTCTTATAACCGTGGTAATACCGTCATAGTGGAGGAATAATACTTGTATCTTTATCTACTTAAAACCTATAGTCATAATCTTTTGACAGCTGAGTAAATGTATGAATATTAATAGAGATGCGCTAAGTGTGTTCGTGACACATCAAACTATCCCTCTCATAGAGTAGTTCTCTGTGAAACAGCATTTTATCAAAAAGAAAAGAAAAGAAAACAGAAAAAAGTCTCTAACAGCTTAAATTTGTCGGTCTTTTTCCGAGAGAATGTGAACTCGAGAAATTCCCCAAGACTTCACCATGAAAAAATGGCCTCCAGTCCCATCACCAATTCTTATAAACATTTCATTTTTGTACATCATTATTGTTTCACAATTCACACCGAAAAACCACTGTCCTGTAAAATTTTTGGATTCGAGTTTTGTATCCTTATATATATTGAGGGTGGGCAATCTTTGTTTCGGTTCGATTGTTGTGGATTTTTTTTTTCTTTTCGGTTTTGTAGAAACTAAAAACTATATAGAACCATTTTGTAATTTGGTTTGGTTAAGGTTCGTTTGTTTTCTTTTTTTGTTTCAGTTTTAATTAAAGTTATGAGCTCGTGATCGGTACGGTTAGTGTTGCTACAAGTTTACATCTGATACGGAGGCTTACATTTGGATAATCAAAGTGATTAATGATGACGTGGTACTCCGTGATTTGTTGATATCAAAATAGAACGCAAAGGAAGCACCTTGTTCCAGGCTTCCAAGTTCCAACGATGCAAGTGGTTTGATATGGGCCGACCTTGAGATTGGCCCATTAATTTGTTGTAATCATGCGTTTTACATGGTTTCTGAATTTCCCGGTCAGACTCAACTCAGTCGTAAATTATTGGGCTAGGTTTGAGCCATAGCCCGAGACCTTATTGGGCTGGAGCAGGCCGGGCTGACACGCTTGAGATCTCGACCTTGAGTCCCTCTTAACCAAATTGTTTGTTATGTTATAGGCTTATACCTGTAGATGAGACACATATCGACTTGAGAGCAACCGGAGGCCTCATGAACAAGCAGGGCTGACCAATTTTTTAAGGGGCATCAATTTTTAGATAAGTTTATTTGATAGCTATAGTGACTAGCTGTGGTAAAAGGGTATCATTTGCTTAATGTGCTTTTGGCGTCATATAATTATGGACCGGCTCTGTTTATCCATTGTCAACCCAAAATATACCGGAGAGTAGTTCTAAGAATAAAAGCGATCTTAACTTTCATACATGTATATGGTAAACAAAACTTTTTAACATAATTTTAGATGTATTTTTATTTTTTTTTGGTCAACAATATTAGATGTATTTTTAATCGTGCAAAATATTAAAACAAAAATCGTTTTCAATAATTGTTTAAGGGAAATAGTTTGAAGTCGTTTACTCTTTCATCCGATATATCAGCGTAGTTTTCTTAATCGACAAAATTAAAGATCTATGTTTCTCTTTAGAATTCTATTTATACTTCAAACTAGTCCATGTATGTAAATAGAATAAAATCATAATTACAATAATATATAGAATTTTACAGATTCTACCTTACTAGAGTATCTTTTTTTGGATAATAGTTTAAAGAAAAATATCCGATATGAAATCTTGAACTCTTATACATCCCCATGGTGAAGCAATCTGAACCGTCATAACTCTTTTTAACCTGTGAACGATTAGATTTAGCGATCTATGTTAAGCTATAACCTGAGTTTATAAATCCGGAGAGAGGGGGATAAACAAATCGCAATACTGGATTTTCCTTAATTTTTGGATTCCCCCTTTTAAGAAAAGCCCAAAAAGAGAAAGAATCGTCAAAAAGACGACCACTTAATAAATTGCCGTACATTAAATACTTCATTTCCTTAGAAGATTATATATATCTTTTTAACGGCGCTGAGGGTTCTCACGTCTGAGAAAATTTCTTACTTTTTATTTTTTCATATTTTTTTTTGCTTTTCTGTAAACTGTTAAGATTGAGAGAAAAAAAACAAAAAAGGAGAAAACCCTAGCGTGCTGTTCAGTGACTTTGGGGGAATTTCTTCGCTGAATCCGGCTTCTCATCTGTTTCCATTTCTGGAATCGAAGGAGGATTTAGGTTTTTCGTGCTGTGAGAAGTCTGTGTTTCCGAATCTAGGGTTTGTAGAGATCTAATTGTAGATACGCACGAAGAGCGAGCGAGAGAAAGAGAAGACGAAGGAGAGGAGGTCATGTCGGATTCTGATAAAGAGCTCGAGAATCAGATTCTGGAAGCAGGGGAAAAGCTTATTGACCCGCCTTCTTCAGTCGATGAGCTTCTTTCTCTCCTCGACGTGAGCTCCTTTGACCATTCCGTTATATCTGTGTTTTTGTTTTCTCTTCTTCGGCTTCGTGCAATGCTAAGTGCCTGCATGTGTTTTTTTTCTCTTATTGTTGTTTGTTGTTACCTTCATCAAGCTCTTCGAATCTACGCAATGCAGTTGAGATCTTGCTTAGGGTGGTCTCTCTGTTTCCAATAGATTATTCTCTATAATCTGTGTTGGTTAAGCATATGCATCTACAAACTGTTATTAAATTCTGGTTTACAGAGGCTGCCTGAACTGTTCCGCTCTTGCAAAAAGTAATTTTGGGCTTTATATGTTATTGAATTGGCTTCATCTAGCAACTGAATGTTTTTCCTTGCAAGGATGTGCTGCTGAATATGAGTCTGGGGGGATTAGCTTTTCTGGTGTTGTTACTTTTAATTTCCGATCTCTGATCTTTGATAGTTAACATAGAACAGTTTGTCCCTTAGATGGTAAGCAAGTGTGTAAGGAATGGCAGGTGTTTTGATAGTTTCTAGCATACTGTCTTGTGCTTCAACGCTACTCTTTATGCATATTTATGATTTGCAGTTCTAGCATTGTTGGGACACCTTTGGTGTGATAACTGTTAAAAGAAACTACATTTTAAATCTTTAGAACAGCGTTGAAGAATGGCATTCATCCCATAATTTCACTAATTGATTTTTGTGTAAATCAATCTGTACTATAAGTATGATGGTACAAGTTTATCCGTAATTTTTGTTTTCATGCGCTACCAAGGTTTTCTGGACTGGTTTTCTTGAATGGCGACACATCTGTTTTCAGATTCAAGTGTGTGGTGGGGATGCTGTGATTTTAGTATCCTTGAGTTTGATATTCCCTTTGTATTTTGCTGCAGAAACTTTTCCTCTGCCTGTCAGAGGTTGAACAGTCACCTCCCGATTCAATGCAGAATGCACTCTCTCCATTGATGAAAGCTTTAGTCGATGGAAAACTCTTCAAGCATTCAGATGTCGATGTGAAAGTCGCAGTCGCTGCCTGCATCAGTGAGATTACAAGAATAACTGCTCCGGATGCTCCTTATGATGATGATCAGATGAAGGTATGCTATTGTTTGGTCATTTTTTCTTGAGGAAATGAGCATAAAGGTGATTGGTCGCTGACTCTTTTCTTCTATTCATGCGCAGGATGTATTTAAGTTAATTGTATCATCATTTGAAAATTTAGTTGACAATTCTAGTCGCTCCTATTCCAAAAGGACCTCTATCCTTGAAACTGTGGCTAAGGTCAGATCATGCGTTGTGATGTTGGATCTTGAGTGTGATGCACTTCTTATTGAGATGTTCCAGAATTTCCTGAAGGCTATAAGGTACAAGCTAATAAATCCATTCTCATTGTTAACGTAGCAACAGTTCATGATTGATGCAAGTTTTTCTTTAAGTCGAATTTAAGGTCCAGAATATATATACGGCATACATGGAATTGTGTACCTTGCTTATCATCCTGAGTTGTTGTTCCTTTAGATTCCTTATGCCATGTTTGATTCGTGGATGCTGTTGTTACCACTCAGCACATCAGATAAACTATTTGGTGACTATCAATGTCAGAAGCAGCCACATCATTCTGATTACTTTTTGTTCTTATAGAAATTTGGTTTTACTTTCCTCCGTACATCTTCAAGCTTCTCACTCGATATCATGTTTGTCTGATGATTAATTTTATTTTCCTTTTCAGGGACCATCATTCAGGGAACATATTTTCATCTATGGAGAACATTATGACCCTTGTTTTAGAAGAAAGCGAGGATATACCTTCAGAGATGCTTTCACCAATTCTACATCATGTTAGAAAAGATGATGAGGTGATACATTGATGGTCTTGCTAATTATGTTTCAGAATGCTCCTGTGTTGACTCTTTCAACTTGTCCTCAGGTTCCCCAAGTATCACGGAGGTTGGCAGAAAAAGTTCTCAGTAACTGTGCTAGCAAGCTTAAAACATATCTCACTGACGCAGTGAAATCGTCGGGTGTCCCTATAGATAAGTATAGTAAGATAGTGGCTTCGATATGTGAAGGGACATTCAGTGCTTTGCAGCAGGATCAGCTTGTTGCGAATGAAGAAGAGGTAAGCCTTCATATCTGTTTCTCTACCCAGCCAATTTTATTTCTCACCTGTTTTTCTGTGGAACTGCCTCAATTTTTGGTGATTATGCTGGTCGTCCAGTTACATGCTTATATACCGTTCTCCCAATTTTTTACCCTGCAGGATAGTCAAGGTCATTTAACAAAGGAAGCAGAAGTAGAGGCATGTTTCATTCTCCCTTAAATCAGCATTGAACTCCTGAAAATTTGTTGATTTGTAGAAAAATGATAGATGTATTTCTTCATTTTGCTCAAGTAGATTGTTTTTCATTTTCCAAGCAGCAGGATAAACAGAAGGCAGCAGAAATTTCTACACCCGAGCGAACTGATGCACTTAAGGATGAATCTGGTAAGTCAGGAGTCAGCAATGGTGTTGCGCAACAGAATGATTCGTCTGTTGATACTGAGTCTACAAAGAAGCAAGATGATACAAATGCTAAAGATGAGCCTCAACAACTTGATAATCCTAGCAACACTGACTTGGATAATACTTCTGAAGAAAAGCCTGATGTTGAACATCAAATTAAGGAAAAAGAACCTAGTTCTGTCAAACAGGTGGATTCATCAAAAACTTCAAATATCAAGGAGGACACTGAACCTGGAGCACTCCTGGACAGCAAGGATGTGTTAAGTTCGCCTCCTGATGATTCATCTGTTAATGCAGCCACTTCTTCTGAAAATGAGAAGAAAACAAGTGTGCAGGCTTTGCCATCTAAGACATCAGCTGATGAAACTGCCAATGTCAGTTCTCCAGCTATGGCTGAGGATCTTGTTGAGGAAAGCCGTCCTAAGAAGACTGCAAACCAGAAGAAAAAGGAGAACTCGGCAAAGGAGGCCAAACCATCTGCTGCTAGTGCTACAGAAGAAGGTTCCGAAGAACCAAACACTTCTGAAGCTAAAGTGACAAAAAAGTCTGGAAAGAAGGCCGCTTCTTCAAGTAAAGCCAAGTCTACTGTTCCTCCTTCAAAGAAAAGCACCTCTGAGACAAAAGCAACTAAGCAGTTAGAGAATAAGGCAGTTGAGAGTGATAATGAACAAGAATCCTCAAAGCCAAAAGGGGAAAAGAAAAAGCCAGGACATGGGAAAGCCATGGATGAGGACTCGTTACATACTTCTTCAGGTGATAATGAAAAAGTAAGTTTTTCTCTGACTGATTGGATACATATCTACCGTCCCTGTCCTTTTATGATTACTGATACCCTTTGATTGTGTTTCAGCCAGCTCTTTCCTCTGGAAAGTCAGCCGCAAAGTCAAAGAAAGAAGTGAAGCAACCGATAGAAGAAAGTCCTTCTACAAACGCAAAGAGAAAACGAAGTCTAGGCAAAGAAAAAGTATGTTTTCGTAATTTCACCTATTATAATTATTGCTCATATAAAGGAATGTGCGAAAAAATCGTGTTTTACCAATTGCCATTTGCAGTAGTAACTGTGCATGGTTGCAGCTTTTTATTCTCTTCATGTTGGAGAAATTTTTTTCTTAATCATCTGTCTGTTCGCTTCTGTGGAGCTTATGTATCTCTTGTTTAATCCTTTATCCGTACTGGTTTCGTTGTACAAGTTTTTTTTGGGTGGACTTCTTCATACTGAATCAATTCATTGGCAGGCATCTGATCTCCAAAACCATGATGAAAATTTAGTTGGGTCAAGGGTCAGAGTCTGGTGGCCTATGGATCGAGCGTAAGCATTTTGCATTTTCTTCTTAGAAATTATATTTGATTAACACAAATGCAATCCGCCATACTATGTATTTTCCTTTAGATAGCTGAATCTGGACTAACAGGTAACACCTTGGATTAAAATATTGGATTTTTGCCGCAGGTATTATAAAGGTTCGGTCAATTCATATGATTCTGCTAAGAAGAAACATCTGGTAAGCCCCATTTTATCAGTTTCCTCGATAACTAATTCTTGTTCGTCTCATTTGTTTGTGGTGAACCACTAGCCTATTGAATGTTCTCCTAAGCGGTACATAATTTTTTCATGTGATTCACGGCATCTTATGGTATGTTTTATTTTTGTTGTATGTTGTTTCTATCTTCGTTTTCAGGTTTGCTATGATGATGGAGATCAAGAAATCTTGAATCTTAAGAAACAGAAGTGGCATTTTCTGGACGAATCAGAATCAGAGGTGGGGCATTATATTTCATTCAACTCTTGACTTTTTTAGTTCTTTTATTCATTTTCCCCTATGCTGTAACTTACATTTTCTGTCAGCAGGCTGAAGAAGCTGCTGATCAGACGGGTCATGATGCAGAAGCCTCTACAGAGTAAGTGTTACTTCTCTAGTACCGGTGTGTATGTGACTGTAGAAGGATTAGCTAGATGTGATGATCTGTTGTTATGAGATGAATTTGCCATTCTTGTGATTACAGGCTCCAGAGAAAGAAAGCCAAGACAGGCAAGCAATCAAAGATGGAATCATCAGGGAAAAAGTAAATGAAACTGAAAGCAAATCTTTTAAAAGTGTTCAAGTCTCTCAAAAAAATCGTATACTAATAAGCAATATTGCTTTTGATTCAGGGGTGGTGGAGCTGGATCCAGCAAGTCTAAAGCTGCTCCTGCTTCCAAGTCAGGCAAGAAGTCCCAGGATGACAAAACAGAGAGCAAACCAAAGGATTCAAAGGAAGCTAACAGAGAAGAAGAGGACAGCTCTGAAGAGTTGAGCGAGGAAGAGGAAAACCCCAAAACCGTTGCTAGATCAGGTGGTGCAAAATCAGGAAGCAGCAAGTCGAAGAAAGAGATAGTGACATCTGGAAAATCAAAGGACCAAGGAGAGTCTGGCACATCCAAAGCATCATCCAAGAAAAAGGAAGAGCCGTCCAAGACTACAACGACTTCTTCAAAATCCAAGTCAGGACCTGCGAAATCTTCATCAGCCAAGGGCAAAACAGCGAAAGGCAAAGCAAAATCTACACCTTCCTCCAAGGCCAAGGAGAGCGATGCAGAGTCCGAATCTGAAGAGACACTGAAGGCACCAGAACCAGCAACAAAAGGGAAATCCGTTGGTTCAGGCAAGTCGCAGGGAAGTCAGACGAAGTCCGGTAAGAAGAGGAAGCGATGAGACAAGGCTTTTGATCTTTTCTCCTTTGAATGATGGTAATGTAATTTAAGGTGGAAAAGCTAAGCGTAATGGCGATGGTATTGGTGGTTGGCCGTGAATTGGGTGGGACTTGACGTCGTCTGGGCATTAGAAGTGTAGAATTGGTTTTGTTAAGACAAGAAACGTAGTAGTGGTGGTTTTTTTCACTTAGGTTTGATTTCAGCTTCATGTAGCGTTAAGGTGGAGACATAAGGCGGCTTTGGTTATTTTTATTTGATTTTATTTGATTTGACCACGTTTTCCTGTCATCTCTCGATGGTGTTTTGGAGAGAATATTTGGGTAGATAAAAGTACACTTTCCGACTATCAGTAAATCTTCCTAAACCATCATTTAAAATTTGGATTTATTTAGGTTGGGTTGTCTTTATGCTATTCTTAATCATGGTTTAGGATCTAGCATTAGCGAACAAAATCGTTTGAACGATTTCTAAGTCTTGCCACTGTTGTTGGTTAATAAAATTCTTGCCGTAAAAATAAAATAAAATCTTGCCACTGTTGGTTATTATTTCAACTAAAATCTTTGTCCAAATACTTTTCCGAAAAAACAGAACCAAACATTTTTATTTTATTAACAAGGCTTTTACTTTATAAATATTCGTAAAACCATATACCTATCACCTAGCCATAATAAATTCAGTTTTATATTACTGTTTCATTAATATCAAAGAACCCGAACCGAATCTCTAACATAACTTTGGATTGAACACCCTTAAACTGAATTCTTGAGGGCGAATTTAATTTAACGGGAGATTTAGTTTAATATTCTAAAACTTTTATATATTTTAAAAACTAATTCATGTTTAAATTTTTTTGAAAATTAACCTTTTTAACATCTAAAATTACCAAAATATCCAAGATAAATCAAACAAATTTCCTCTTGTTTTAAAATCTCACAATATAGTTTGCAGGGAAACACAACTATTTCCGAATTAATTAAACATTTTCAACACAAAAACTCGAACCATATATTACGATATCTATGGACAATCTCGCTCCCATGCAAACTATACCACCATTACCACCAATCCTCTAAACAAGATCCTATAATTCTTCATATGCAATAGTATAGTATTTTGATTCAACATCTTGTACCTAAAGTTCTTCATATGTTGCATTCAGTTTTCTGATTGATGACATATGCTCGGTTAACTTACTGGACACTTCCACTATGAGGGGAATATATGAAGAATTATAGGATCTTAGAAGTTTTTGTATGTGTACTTTCACTATGTTCTTAGAAAGTAAACTCTTCTTTCTTACAGTAACCTGGATCAAGAGTGTGGAACCGGAAGAAAAATATCAAAGATATATCGACTACTAGCAGATGGTATAGTTGAAGAAGACGAGGCAAGACCACTTTATTATTTGCGCTGCGAATTCTTTATTTTATAATGTTTTGTAATATGCTTAGATATGGAATTGAGATAGCGTCACTTGACAGTGCTTCTTCTTGTATACGTCCGATATCCTGGGGTCGAATTATATGTTGCTTCTCTGGAAGGTCAGTTCTAGTATCTTATACTAAAGCGACAGAATAATCCACACTAAATCTAATTTGTTCTCATTTTAGTGTTTGTTTTGTCTTTATGTTTGTTCTGCTTTTCCCTCTTATCAGGCAAACCTGCTCTCAGCAAAGTAACTGTTCTGGAGAGGGACATGCAAAGAAACTGTACGCTGGTTAAGGTTTTTTTCTGTTTCATCTTATTTCCAATGCCTTTAGTTTCGCACTTGCATGTCACACAAGGATAATAATGCAGAAAGCGAGATAGAGAGTAGAACCAAAACAAAGGTGTTGAATATCATCTTGTTTTTATGCAAAACAGGTGGAAATACAATCTGGAAGACCACATCAAATCCGGATTCATCTTGCATACATGGGATATCCTTGGTAGGTAAAAACTTTTGTTTCCTTCTGCTCTGTCACATATTTAGAATTGGTATTCTGTGCGACTTGTGTTTTAATTGCCCTTCATAATTGTAAACTAAGAAAAGTTGGATAAGTAGCTTTAAAGACAAAACTTGTATGGATTCTTTTGCAACTTTACTTATCTATCTACTAGGAAATCATGAAACAACCAAATTGCTGGCTGGTGGTAGGAAAACTTTAGTAGAGCATTAAATACAAAAGGATGGAACCATGTTTGGATGGATAAAATAGGCCTTAGTCCGGCCCACGTGATGCTTAAACTAGTTATAATTTTATGAGCCGTATACATATAGTAGCAGTCAAGACATGAGTTGCTTATTGCATAGACTAGGAAGATCTTTCTTCACATAAGTTTTCTTTTGGCAGTGGACTATATATGAAAGAGGATGTGACTTTTACCGGATCTCAGTGCATGCAAGTCAGCAAACATGAAAAAACTTAGAAACAGATAGCTTACATGATGACCAAAGTGCAGGAGACCCTCTTTATGTTGCGGGCGGACAACCAAAGTGCTTTGATCCAGATGTTGTAGATGCTGCTTTTGATGAAGATGGGTACAAACTTGGATCACTTCTTTTTCGTACTTACATTTTGCATTATGTTTTCTAGATTCCTTGAGATCAATGGTCCTAAAAAATTGAACAATATCGAGCTAACTAATGTAGTATGATGCAATATAATAGGTAGTTTGTTGTGTGGAGTGTGGATTGGTGTATAGACTAGTGTTATCGCATGTGTCATGACTATATCGAAGCACTGTGGCTGAATATTTTGATGCATGAGTATTAATCTAAAAGGTTATTTATGCAAAAACAATAATGTCAAAATTATTATTGAATATTTATTTTACAATATATATTTATTTCGAAAAATAAAAAAGAAAATTATTTATTGTATTTGTATATTCTCAAAATTTATGATGGGTATAATTGTCTTTTTACCTAATGAAAAAATTAGTTTTCAAAGTTTTTTAAATAGGGGTTACTTTTCAAAATATATTAAAAATTTGGAATATTAAATCAAATTTCCCCCTATTTTAAACTGCTTTTTATTTGTTCTTTTTTTTACGGCATTTTTTATTTGTTCTATGGCGTATATAAAAATTGTAAATAAAATTGATATTTTAGAATCGGGTCATAGACAACATTTTAAAATGTGAAAATCGCATTTTTAACTCTCAAAGTACAACTCACTACGAGCATCTCCAATGGTACTTCAATTTCACTTTTTCTTTCATTTTGAAGATAAAAAATGAAAAAATCTTTTCCAATGGTGCTTCAATTTCACAAAATTTCATCTTAATTTGGAAGGTGAACTTTTTTTATTTACAAAATATGTCTTTAATTTTTCATATGTTTTGTTTTATACCCAAACAAAATTATGTGTTTTTACTCAATTATTTTTAAAACTATGTGTTTATCCAATCAAATTATAAAGTAAAAGTGCAATAATCACATATATAAAAGAGAAAATACAACAACATATATATTAAATAGAAAATACAACAACATATATATTAAATAGAAAATACAAGAACATAGCCAACAATACAATTTAAAATACATAATTAATACTAAAAATGTGATACATGCCATAATGACTACATGTATAATTTTACATAATATGATAATCGAAAATGAGCGTGATCTAGATGCACCAATTGAAGTAAGAAGATAAGTTCCATCTCCGAATGTTGAAATAGAAACGGATGAAAATACCCGGTTCCAAGAATTTTTGGTTCGATATAGAAAAATCAAAGATAAAGAAGCTCATTTCTCACTTCGAAATGCGTTAATTGATCATTTATGGAAAAAATATATGTCTACTAGTAGTACATCATAAAATTATATTGTTGTGTGTTCTTATTACATTATGTAATGTAATTTTATCTATATAATAAATGTTTAAATTATATAAAATCATAATTTTGTTGAACAATTGCAATAAATAAAATAAGTAGGTGAAAGTTTGTAAAACTTAAAATTTAATGGTCTCATTAACAATTAATAATAAAATAGAGATGAAATATACTTGGATATTCTTTTTGAAGACAAAAATGAAGCAAACTGTTGGAGAAAACCTTTCTTTATTTTTTTTCTTAATTTTGAAGAAACTTTATTTTTGAAGAAAAATATGAAGGAAACCATTGGAGATGCTCTAACAATTTAAACCTCGAGACTTTTTCACTATCACTTTAAACTATCAAACTAAAGAAAGTCTCAGTTAAAACCATCAAATTAACTATTTAATTTTCCATGTTACAAAATTTAACGAAACTGTTTGTTTTCCATAAAAAAATAATGACATGGCTTTAGATTTATTTTTCTAATAAATAAAATTAATTTTAATTATTATTTTATCGTTATTAAAAAAATCTAAGGATCCAAAAATAAAATAAAAGAAAATCCAAACAATAACTTTATTAAAATAATAATAAATGCAATTTTTAGTTATTATTTATATGAAATTTTTAATTTAAAAATTAATTTAGTTATTACTTTATTTTTATTACAACAAATAAATCTAAGAAGATAAATCCTACAGTGGTTGGTGGTGTTTTTCGGTGATTTCTCGTATTTCGCCGACTATTTTTCCGTTGGATACGATTTATAAGGGTGGTTGTGTTCTAACCATAACCGTTTTGCTATGGAAAGAACTACCATGAAAGGAACGATGGTTCGCAGTTGAAGATGATGGTCGGCGATTTTGGGATCTAATTTCGATTTTATTCTATGATTTTACTCTGTTGGATATGGAGTTACCATGGAATCACCCACCATGGAAACCGCCATGGAGGGGACAAGGTTTTGGAGCGGAAGATGCAATCTCCTTGTTGTATGGCGACATTCGTACAGTCGTTAAAAATTGGCAATCTCAAGTCTTTTTTCTATCGAAAGAATTGATAACACCATATTTTGCATGTTTTAGTGTGTTTATTTCATTGACCTTATTCCCATTTTGTATAGTTTTTGGAATGTTTTCATGCATTTGAGTCTTATTTTGTATTGTCTAGCATTTTTAGATGTCCTAGGTTGTTTTGTGTCTTTTTGTGGCTTGCTGGAGTTTTTTTAGGTATTTGGGAGTGATTTGGATCAAAGAAGAAGCAAATGGAGCATAAACGAGAGTTGATCGGTTTGCGCGATCTAAAAGATAAAATCGGATGAAGCCCTTTCGTTTGGAATTAGCTTGGGAGCTTTTTATAAAAGTTATACAAAATTTAGTTAGCTTTCCAACGGAAGTGGTTCCATGTCATTCACATCAGAAGTCCAAGAGATCCGAGCGATTTACTGATGACATGTCTTTACCGGAAAATGCAGTGGTAGTCTGGAGCGGCTGAAAGATCGTGTCAAATGAAGGCCTTCCCGCACCCAGTTTAATATGAGGTCTTGATAAAAGTTGTAGAAAATTGAGTTAGATTCACGTGGGCGTTGGATTCATATCATTCAGAGATCTAGTTCAAGAGTTATGGCCGATTTTGTGAAGACGTATCAAACCTTCACCAACCCCCACAACCTTCACCAAACCCACCTTCACCAAACCTTTAGTAGTCAAATATGGAAGCTGTCAACAAAAGAAGCTGGATTTGTCAACAATGGAAGCATAACAACCTCTCACATCTTCTATAAATACCAATGTAATGGAAAGAACTAAAATCATCAACTCATAATACAAACACCTCTCTTACTAAAAGCTTAAACTCTCTCTCTCTCTCTCTTTTCTTTATTTTCGTTTTTCTCTTTATGCTTATCAAGGATTGCACATCATTTTTCATATAGCGAAGATTCCTACGAAAACTCTTCCTCTTTTCATTTTTGTTTAATTATGTCTTTTATTTCTATTGCTTATCTCTGTTGTTGCATTATGTGTGAGTAGTTCCATCATGGATTAAGGGTTTGGTAGTTTTAAGATTTGTGGTTAAAAGGTTGAAGGTGTTTAAAACTAGAATTTAATTTATCCTCATGTTTTGAAAATAATCTTAAAACTAGAAATGAGTTAGAAAACCATTTCTTGATTTTAGACAAATCGCTACCCGAAAGATGTTTGCGATTTGCTTTGTAATTTTCATCTCATGCAATTTATTCTTAACCAATGGGAATTGAAGTCCAAGATAAATTGTGAATAAAATGATCTTGTGTTCATAGTTTATAAATCATTTATTTGTAATTGGGAAATTAGCCTAAATAAATGATTTGTAAAATGATTAGTATCATGAGAATGAACTAGTCTATTTAAGTGATCATGATCTAGGAATTGAATTAAATTAAACGTTTTAAGCATCATCTCTCAATTATATTTCATCTAAAACGAAATACCAAACCCGAAAAACTCATGTCTTAATTTCTTGAATCAATCTCAATTTTTATTTTGTGCTTTTGATAATTTTTAATCTTGTGCTTACATCCTTTATTTGTTTATTAAAACGAAGAAATAAAAAAAAAACCGATTTGCTTAGCTTAAAGAGTTTCTTGAATTCTTAGTGAGCTATTCTCCTCCTTGTGGTTCGATACCCTTCACTACTACAACTTGTACCTTGCACTTGGGGTTTAGTATTGAGATTAAAATTTGTACCCATCAAGAATCAATAAATTGGGTTTTTTTTTTAAGAATATTTTTAGCTTTTACTTGGGAATGTGTCAATGACATACAACAAGAGAAATGATAGATCATAGTCAAAGAAAACTGCATCAGATCAAATACGATTATGAGGAAAGAAAGTGTAGACACTCCAGCGAGAAAAACTCGAAAAAAAAAATTGAAAATCCATTTTCGTTGTTTTATTGCTTTGTTTTTTTTATTTAACATCTATCTTTATTAATATGAAAATCAAATTACATAAAAACAACGATACGTATAAATAAACAACAATACATAAAATGGGTTTTCTAAGAGATCGTCGATGAGATTTCTAAAAGTTATTTTCCATTGGAGATACGGTGAAGAAGAGAGGGAGAGATGAGCGATGATGAGAATTTTTTTTTTTCAATTTTCTTTTATTTTAAAGATAATTATTTTCTTTTCTTTCTGATTTTTTAGATTTTTAATTAAGATGAATAATAAAATAATAATTTTAATTGATTTTATTGATTAAAACATAATTTTTAAGTCACATTATTATTCTTTAACGGAAACGAACAGTTCCGTTATTGTTTTAAAAAATAAATTTAAAGCCACATTAAGTTTTTTAACGGCACAAATTAAATAGTTAATTTGATGGTTTTAACCGAGATTTTCTTTAGTCTAATAGTTTAAAGTGATAGTGCAAAAGTCTCCAAGTTTAAAGTGTTTGTGAGTTGTATTTTGAGGATTAAAAATGTGATTTTCCCTTTTAAAACTTAAGGGATCTGTATTTTATTTTTAATTTAAAAGATCTTTTTGGGTGCACTAAAGTGTTGTTTTATTTTCAAAATCAAACCATCTCTATGGTATTATTTAAGAAGACATTTTTGAAAATAAACTTTGTTTTGTAAGTTATTACATGAAATGCTATTACAAATAAGAAAAAATAATTGAAATAAGAAAATATATAATTGCCTTTTAAAATTATTGATGAAAATATGGAAAATATGAAAAATTATTGATGAAAATATGGAAAATATTTACTATTTAATTTCTTAAATATTATCATATTNTTTTTGCGAGTTAGTCCGAATAATATTTTAGTTCATTGCAAAACGGATTAAGTAGATATGTTAGTCCGGATTGACAATTCTATATATAATCATTAATTAGACATATTATAAAAATTAAATAATTTTTTTTTTCTTAAATTTTAAAACAATTTTTTTTAAAAATTATTCCGGTAGCCGAGGTTGAATTCTAGTTTGGATGTCTTTGAGCGTTCACTTGAACTGATGCACAACTAGTTCAACTAGTAATTAAGGCCATATCGCGAGTTTTTTTGTCGGATTCATCTCATTTCTCGAATAGGTTTTGTTTTACTAATTTAAAAGGATTTGTCTCTAAGTTGACCAAAGTCTTTAGAAAATTATATCACGCATATTAATGGTTTACGAGATGCTTGGAGATTCGGTTCCTAAACCCAATGTTTGCTTCCCACATATAAGGGATATTCCATTTACATGTATTTTATAATATAGCCAAACATCGATTAAGGGTTTAAAAACTTGATCTATCAACAACAGCCTTGCAATAAGGATCTAAGGCCACTAGATCTGACGTCTTCGGTGGGTTTTAATTATGTTTTTTTTTTAACCTTGGTTTTAGTTATTGTTTTGCACATAAAAATTGCAAGTTAAATATATATATATAATTTTGCTTTCTTTCTTTTTATTCAGGAAATGAAAAAGAAACAAACTAGTAGTAATAAGAACAAGATCTAGACATTAACAAACGAAAAAGAAAATTATGCGTATAAAAGTCAGATGATAATACGTATTGTAATAGATGGAGGGTCATTGGTGAATGGGATACATGTGGTCCATGATCCCATATTCTCATTTCCCCCTTTTTCATAGGCCGAGAGGAAAAATGGGTTTACTTTCCTTTTCCTTATCAAATAAGTATTTTTGTATTACATAACTTGTATAAACAAATCTTAATATACGACGTGGCACGAAAGGACCAGGAGCCGACTAACAGATAGCCCGAAAACGAATGTGCACAACATAAGGAAGCCTGCAAAAGAAACGACCACGAGGTAAGTCATCACCCGTGAGATATGAGCACGCGAGACTCACAAAGTCACAATCTTCGATCAAAAACCTTTTTTATTTTATTTTTATTTGAGAAAAAGGGTTAAAGATAACAACTTCGACCAATATTAGACGCGTCTTACGAATCTATACGCCTACAAGTTGCACAATGGTATGCCATTCAATACGTATATATACGTATGTTATCTAATATACAAATCAATATACAAAAACACAATAAACCAGTTCAAAGTGTTAGTTGTTCGCAAAAATATCTTTCTTTTTCATGTCAACAAAATTTAAGAATCTGTCTTTTTCTTTTCATCATCATTAAGTATTTTTTAATCTTGTTGGTAACGAATTATATGTTTTTTAATTTTGTTGGTAACATATTTTGAATATCATCATAAGCAATTTGGAAACATCTTCTTTCATAATTTTATATATATATACATGTCTTAGCTTCGTTTTTTTTTTATCTCTTAAGATATAGATAATTTATCCACCACCGCCTTAGAAATTTTACCGACATACTTCCTATTAATTTATGAATTTTTACTTTGCTATAAATATGTGATATGTCCCTTGTAAATGAGTGAACATGCATAATAAAGAAACATTCACCTCAATCAGTTTCTCTCTCGTCCTTAACACACATATACGATATCCTCACTTTCTCTTTCATCACATATATCTATCTATATATCTCACCTCATATATATATATACATATGTTATATTATAGTTTATAACACGACCACGATCGTCTCTCGATCCGTTTTAATACCAAAATGTGTTATTTCCCTGAACCGATCGTTATGATAGACTATGCCTTCACAATCATGATCATATGGTAGACTATGTCACCTCATATCATATGACAGGTTCTGTTGTTGGGTTAAGCTTGAAGATAGTTTGAGTTATAAGCTATTCTAAATAGGATTAGGAAAAGAGAATATTTTTAGGAGTTATCTAAATGTAAGTTTTTCTATTTGGATTTGGAAATATCAAATCTTCTCTATATATATAAGGAGATGTCAAAGTTGTGACATAACTAATGTGATTTGAAAGATTGTGAGAGCTTTAGTTTTGAGTGATTTTCTAAAGCTAAATAAAGAGAGTTTATTCTTTATTAATCTTGAGTTCTCAAATTAATCTTTTTTTATTTCTAGATTTGGTATCAGAGCTTAAGGTTAAGCTAGGGTATTGATTACGAAGATCATACGGCATAAAGTCATGGGAGACATATACCTTCTACGGAGAAATCGAAAGAAGGAGGAGGACCCTTCCAATGTCCTATGCTCAACTCAACCAATTATACGGTATGGGCCATGAGGATGAAGATTTGCCTTAAAGTACACAAGGTTTGGGAAATCATAGAAGTTGGGACAACGGACGATGAGAAGAACAACATGGCGATAGCTCTGTTATTTCAATCAATACCCGAAACACTTATCTTACAAGTCGGAGAGCTAGACACGACAAAGAAAGTGTGGGAAGCAATCAAAGCAAGACATATGAGAGCAGAGAGGGTCAAAGAGGCGAGATTACAAACACTGATGGCCGAATTCGATCGCCTTAAGATGAAAGAATCTGAGACTATTGATGATTTCTCGGGAAAATTGTCTGAAATATCATCGAAATCAGCTGCCTTAGGAGTAAACATTGAAGAATCAAAACTGGTCAAGAAGTTTCTCTAGAGTCTTCCTCGAAGAAAATACATACATATAGTGGCGTCTCTTGAACAAGTATTAGATCTCAATACTACAAGTTTCGAAGACATCATAGGACGCCTAAAAGCCTATGAAGAACGCATCTTCGATGAAGAAGAAGAAGCTCAGGAAGATCAAACCAAATTGATGTATACAAACACGGAAACTCAAAATCGATACTTCAATGGAGATTATAGAGGCAGAGGACGCGGAGGACGATTCTACTCAAGGGGTAGAGGCCGTGGACGATTCAATGGAGGAAGAGATCCATCAAGAAGTGTTGATTTATCAAGGATTACTTGTTACCGATGTGACAAAACAGGTCACTATGCCTCAAGTTGCCTGGATCATTTACTTAAACTGCAAGAAACTCAAGAAAACAACAAGGACAATACAGAAGAAGCGGATGAGCTCCTAATGCATGAGGTGGTGTACTTAAACGAGAAAAACTGTATACCAAGCGATTATGAGACAAACACCGGAGAATAAAACGTATGGTATCTCGACAATGGGGCTAGCAACCACATGACAAGAGACCGAAGATATTTCACAAAAATTGATGACTCTGTTACCGGAAAAGTTCGTTTTGGTGATGATTCACGAATAGACATCAAAGGGAAAGGATCGATATCATTCATTGACAGAAACGGCGACTCAAGAGTAATGACAAATGTCTACTTCATTCCAGATTTGAAGAGCAACATTATTAGTCTTGGACAAGCTACATAATCAAGTTGTAACATAAGAATGAGAGGAAACTATCTAACAATGCATGATATTGATGGAAAGCTACTTGTCAAAGCGAACAGATCATGAAATCGTCTATATAAGGTTCGAATGGGAATAACAAATACGGAGTGTCTACACCTAACAACAATGAGTGACTTAAGTAAATGACATGCAAGGCTGGGACATGTAAACCTTGATACAATAAGGAACATGATACAAAAGAAACTCGTCGAAGGAATTCCACGAGTAAATATCGAAAAGGAGATCTGTGGTTCATGTCTACTCGGGAAACAAACTAGACAAGTGTTCCCACAAGCCACCTTATATCGAGCAACCAAGAGACTGGAACTTATACATGGAGACCTTTGCGGACCTATAACACCAAGAACGATGGCTGGGAATAGGTACATTTTTGTTCTCATTGATGATTATTCTAGGTACATGTGGACAATTCTGTTGAAAGAAAAGAGTGATGCCTTTAACAAGTTCAAGAATTTTAAAAGCTTAGTGGAGCAAGAATCAGGAGCAAGTATACAAACTTTCAGAACATATAGAGGAGGAGAGTTTGTTTCACAGGAGTTCAATTCGTTTTGCGATGATACCGGTATAAAACGACACCTCACCGCACCATATACTCCTCAACAAAATGGTGTTGTTGAGAGGCGTAACAGAACATTAATGTAAATGGCAAGGAGCATCATGAAGCACATGCGTGTGCCAAATTACTTATAAGGAGAAGCAATAAGACATTGCACATACCTTTTGAATCGAATCGCCACACGAGCAGTCAAGGATAGAACTCCTTATGAAGTTTTCAGAGATAGGAGACCAAACATCGATCACCTTCGTATTTTCGGATGCATTGGGTATGCAAAGATGGAGATGCCACATTTAAAGAAACTGGATGATAGATCACGTATGCTTGTTCATCTAGGCATTGAACCAGGTTCTAAGGCATATCGGTTGCTAGATCCACAAAGTCGAAAAATAGTGGTGAGTCGAGATGTTGTATTTGACGAAGCAAAGAGTTGGAACTGGAAGACTAACAACTCAGATCAACGACAAGGTGGAAGTTTCAGAGTTGAATTTGGAGTTTTTGGTAATCATGGCATCCAAGGAACAAGGGAGAGTGTTGAAACAGAGCAAGTCGAAACAGAGCAAGCCAACGACAATTTTGAGTCTTCCAGACATAACGATGAAAACAATGATAATGAGTCCATAACTTCTCATGAGCAAGAGACAGAGATCTTAGATGTTCAAAATCAGTCTCCACCAGTCTTGAGACGTTCACAAAGACAAATCATAAAGCTTAAGCACCTTGAAGATTTCATCTTACTTGCGGAAGAAGAAGGAGAAAGGCTACTGTTTTGTTTGAACGATGAACCAATAACCTTCTATGAAGCAAAGGAATCAAAGGAATGGATGCTTGCTTGTGAAGATGAGATTCATTCAATCAAGAAAAATCAAACTTGGAGTCTTG